>CAKNYM010053339.1:324954-355820 GCA_932195095.1 Andricus curvator | reverse complement strand
CAGGGGTGCCTTCCCGCCCCCACAACACCTGGGAAAGGGAGTCGTGTTTGACATAAGTTATTTTTGTGACCTGTCACAGGGTTGCCTTCCCGCCCCCCCCCACAACACCTGGGAAAGGGGGTCGTGTGTGACATAAGTTATTTTTGTGACCTGTCACAGGGGTGCCTTCCCGCCCCCAAAACACCTGGGAAAGGGGGTCGTGTTTGACATAAGTTATTTTTGTGACCTGTCACAGGGTTGCCTTCCCGCCCCCCCCACAACACCTGGGAAAGGGGGTCGTGTGTGACATAAGTTATTTTTGTGACCTGTCACAGGGGTGTCTTCCCGCCCCCACAACCAAACAAAAAAAATAAAAAACATGAAAAATAGAAAAAAAATATGCTCTTCAAAATTCTCCAACCTTTCCGTGGTGAAGAGCGTAAGTAGGTACCAAACCGAAACCAATGGAGATACGATTGTAATCCTTATATCGTTCATTTCCTCGAAAACTATCACTCGCAGAAAAAAATCTTTTAAACAAAAAATGTGTATTTCAATGATGTCTACAACTTTTGTTTGAAACATTTTTTTTTATTTTGCATATTAGCTGAGATAATCGCAAAAAACCATGATTTTTATGGTTTTTTCATGGTTTCACCGTGAAAATCAAATTTCCGCACATTTTCACTATCATTTTCGTAATCAGCGCGTCAAAATACATAAGTATACGGAGCCTCAAAAAAATCAGCGGTTTACGCTATTCGGAACTCCACCCCTTTTCTGTCTCATTATGATTAAGTAGCAAATATATTTGCTTCCTCACCGAGGATGGTTTAACGATTTTTCACAAACTATTTGAAATTGATAAAGAAAATATTTTAAACTAAAATATTAGGGGGCGCTTTGAGTGTATCCCCTACCCACAATAAACATAGGAAAATACGGTAGGGTCAATCAACTCGTCATGAATCAAGGATTCTTTTTCATTCTTACATCATTATAGGACAATATTGGTTAATTGTTTCTTCTTAAGTCAAGGAATCTTTTATATTCTTGCATCAACTTTGAATTATGTGAATGAAAAAAGTTTTACTATAAACAACCAATTTTAAAATATTACAAAGTGCTAAAAAAATGTGATACATATTTTTCGAAGTTCTTTGGTCAGTTTTGAGATATGAGTAATGCAAATAAATCCTCCACATTTTTTCAATTTAACTGCAACAGTCTTCAACAAGGTTTTTTGAAAAAAGGCAATGAATACATATTTCTTCGATCAGACAATATTATAGGGTTCTGCCCAGCCCCTCTATTTACCCATAAGAATAACGTGGGGAAAACCCCCATATCTACAAATATGAGATTGGGAGGCGTAATTGTCAATTAAGCGAGTGCAAATTACAGGGAACAAGAGTTTATTTAAATAATATAAAATATTATTTGCACGAATAATATCGCAAAACTGACCAACATTTTTCGAAAAAAATATTACATTTTTTTAATAAATCATTTAAAAATATGTATTATATTTTTTAAATAAATCGCTTCACAAAATGTGGCATATGCATTTATTTTTTATTTTTACGCCCCACCCCTTTGTAGCATGCCCCAAAAACCACGAGAGAAGAAAACGAGGATCAAGTATTTTGCAGTTATATTGATCGTAAATATTACTTTTGTGTAGTTTTTTTAACAGATCATTTTTATGGGCCAAATTAAAAAATTTAATGTATTTTTTGATTAGTTATTAATTATTGTTGAAATAACTTTTATTTGTTTGAACAATACTTTTTTCACATTTTATAGCAAATAATCGGTACACTCTGAATGAAATAAACGAATTAGGCAATATAAAAAGTCAGAAAGGTGGAGTAAATTTGTTGTTAATTGTTTAAATAATTTTTTATTGTTGAAATGTGACATGACTAGAATAATGCAGAAAAGTACAATTTTTTTTGCAAATTTTTCCACAAATTTCATTAGCTCCTTTTAGGTTGACACTTTTCATTCATGACTCTCTGAGTCATTCATTATAATATGAATTGATAAAACAGTAGGACCAAAGGCATTTTATGTGTTTCCAAAAGCTCATGACACTTTCCAAAACATCTAAAGAATACCCAAATTTTTATAGACGATTACGCAAAAAATCACTTCTTAGGAAACGCGGTAAAAAAGACCATTGAATTATAAAAATTGATCGAAAGATTTAAGTTTTTGCCATTTTGAAAAACATGGCAGCAGCGAGTCAATGCTAAGACATTCTTGGTTGATTCAGTGAAAAAAGTTGATCTTGTTCATGGAAAAAAGATAAAAATGGATATTTGTATATAAAAATAATTCAAATAATTAATATTTGCTGTCAGTTTAAAAAATATGTCAACAAAGAGTCATTGGTAAGTTATTTTTAGCTGATTCCGTTAAAAAATGAGTCTATTCATGGGAAAAAGGAAGAAATGTGCATTTGTTTATAGACATTATTTAAATAAATAAATTTATTGTTAATTCATGAAATGTGACCAAAAAAGTCACTACCAAGATACTTTTAGTCGAATTCGTATTACAATTGAGTCTATATTCAGGGAAGAACGGTAAATATGGGCATTTTTTTCTAATAATTGTTAAAAAATATATAATTTTTTGTCAAATTACAAAATATGACTACAAGAAGTCATTGAAAAGACATTTTCAGTTTATTTTGCGATAAAAATTGACCCTATTTGTTCAAGAATTGACAAACTGTTTTAACTAATCGTAATTCCACATTAACTTCTTTCATATATAATGTAAAAACTATGAATTTTATCAACTAATCACTGCAAATTACGAGAAAATGACACTTGTTCATTAATTTGTTCGTAACATAATGAACAATTTTTTTCTTATTCTAACATATTATACATTATTTATTTATAGTTATTATATTTTATTGAATTTGAGACTCTTTACAGCAGTGGAATACTTCAAAAGTTAATAAGAAACAAAAAATGTAATTGGATAATAAATGAAAAACGTTGCTTCGGCTTAAATAAAAAATGACCATGTTACGCATGAAGGACTTACGGGCATTAAAAAAATACAAAATCCGTTTCCAATTGAACATTCAAGCGATTTTTGTCAAAGAAGTGCCTTTCAAACGCAAAACTAGAGCTTTATAAAATAGAGTTGGAGTACGCTTAAAAATCTGAGGAAAGAGAGATGCTGCTTTTCTCTTAGCGTTACTAAGTAAGTAATTTCGTTTCTTTCCGGTCTTCATAATGGGATTGGAGACGATCATCTGCATTAAACGGCAGTTAAACTACTAACTATTCAGTTCCTTGTAATTGCGACATAAACTGCTAAACTTTAAAGAGCACGAGGAGCCCTGGCCGTGAGAACTTGCAAATGGAAATGTGTGGTTCGGGGGCGAATTACCCTAGAAAGAGGGTATGGGGGACGAAATTCCCATTGCTGCTGTTGATTCAAATGCACATAAGTACGAGGCATTTTAAGTTTAAGGACTTCAAAGTACCCAGACTTAAATGTTTTTCAATTGTGATGAACATTCTGACTCTCTGACTGCTTTGAGAATTTAATTGTCTTTATCAATTTTCTTTGAAAATTAATTCTTCAAAATGAAAAAAAAAATTATCTAAATGTTTCCCAGGAATCTTAAGAAAATTGTTTAATCTCTTGAAACCTTCCAAAATTCCTCAAAAGCGTCTCAATTTTTTTTCGAAATCTTCAAAAAAAAATATATTTTGTTTAAAATTTTTTAAAATTTTAAATGATTTCTCAGTCTTTTTGAAACTTCTAAACTTTCTAAATATTTTATAATATGACTCAAATTTTTCATAACATTTTGCTCAAATTCTGCAAAATTAAAAAAATTGCCTCAAAATCTTCCAGATTCTTTTTTGAAAATTTTGGAAAACTTTAAAAATATTTTCTTAAAATAAATTTTTTAGAATAAGAAATAATTTAAAATTTTCCCATGAATCTTAAGAAATTTTTTTGATTCACTTGAAACCTTTCAAAACTCTTAAAAAGCTTCTAAATTTTGACTCGAAATCAACAAAACTCTACATTTTGTTTTAAATGTTTAAAATTCTTTTCAAATTTGAAATTAATTTTTAATCTTTTCAAAACTTCTAACCCTTCTAAATATCTTTTAAAATGATTCGAATTATAAATATCCTTTGATATCTAACTACTTTTTATTATAAATACCAGTAATTTTCGACAAAAGACTTCGAATTTTAACAAAATACATACATTTTCAACCAAATAGTTGAATTTTCAACTAAAGAGGAATAATTCTAAACCGAAAATGTAATTGCTGATATTTCAATTAAAAACGATTTTAATTTAAAATAAAATAAAGTGGAATACCTGAAAAAATGAACTTTCAACAAAATAGCCAAATCCTTAACCAAAACGAAAAATACGAATTTTCAACAAAATAGTTACATTTTCAAGCAAAGACATGAATTTTCAACTCAAATGATGAATATTGAACACAAAAAAATGAATTTTTAACAAAGTCGACGCATTAAAACCCCCCCCCCCCGCGGCCCGCGCGGGGGGGGAGTTTAATGTTTCTGAAAAATATATCACATATTTTGTGAATGGTCCTCAAAAAGGAGAAAAATGTCGACCAAATTTAAATTTTAAAATTCCTAAATATCTTTTAAACTGAGTCGAATTATTTCTTAAATTTTGAAAACGGAGTGTCTCGTCGTCCCGAAATTCGGGATGAGTAGTGAAGTATTTTTCATAAGCTTGGCTAGTCGTCCCGAATTTTCGGGACGACTAGTCCATCGCCTTTTCCAACTCCCCCATATTTTCGGGACGACTAGCCACAGCCTTTTGAAAAATCTTTTATTATTATTATACCATTAAGCCATTTCTCTTTCGGGGTAGGCGTGACTTGCTCGGTGAGGAAAGGAGTAATATGAGGTAGCGGGTATAGATTTTTTAGATTGATCTAGAATTCGCGTGTTATTTATTTAAATGACACGTTCATTCCTGAACACTGCTCCGACCGAGGTTGCTGATCAATCTCTCTAGCGATCACCCCAAGTGAAGTGCCTCACAAAATTGTTATGTGTGGTTCGCCACTTGCATTAGTATCCAAGGTCTTTGTTTCAGGCGTCATTCACTCTATTGTCACTCTGTTTATAAACTATTTGTCGCCACACTTTTCTGTCCTGGCATACTTCTCTAGCTTCCTTCACGTCCATGCATTTTTTCATTGAAGCTCTCGTCTTTCTATGGCTTCCTATGTCTCTTCGGATTAACGTGTCATTCACAGATTCCAACGATTCTTTCGGCGGTCTATATCTGGGCATTCTGCCATTTATTTTACCTTCATACACTTTTTTGGTCAGTCGTTCATCTTTCATTCTTTCAACATGTTCGAACCATCTTAACTGGTTTCTTTCCCATATGTCAACTAGTATCTCTCCTATACCACATTGTTTGTGGATTATATCGTTTCGGACTTTGTCCATCAGTGTTTTTCCGCATATTGTGCGCAGAGGTTTCATGCCAATCGCGTTAATTTTACTCTTGTCATTTTCTTGACAGGTCCATGTCTCGCCACCGTATAGTACGGTCGGTAGAAATATGGAATTATGCGTGGCCATTTTAGGTTTTTTTGATATGTGTTTACTTCTGAGAATGGACCCTGCTCTACCGATAACCTTCTTGCCCTCATTTATGCGCCTATCTAACTCCCCATATATATTTCCGTCGCTAGTGAATAGGCTACCCAGATATACGCACTTATCAACTTGTTCTATTCTGTCATCATTTAGGACAATGTTGCATATTGTTTTCTCACTTTTTTCTTCAAAGACCATGATTTTTATTTTATTTACGTTAATTTTGAGGCCCATGTTCTTCATGCTTGTATTAAGTTTATTCAACATTCTTTGCAAATCTTCGATTGATTCTACCATAACAATCTTGTCATCTGCGAAAGCTAACCCACGTACCCTCACTGTTTCGAGATCTACACCCTCTTCGACGAAGAGGCCCATTCTTAGACACTTATCCATAAATATGATAAATAGCCATGATGACATAAGGCATCTTTGTTTCGTGCCTTGCATAATATCGAACCAGTCAGTCAGTTTCCCGTTAACCCTTACACTCGTTTTACTACCTGTATATATTGTTTTTGTTGCTTGTAGGAGCAATCCATGGTCTCCGTACTCTTTTAGGACTTCCCAAAGTTTACTTCTATTTATCTTGTCAAATGCATTTTCTAGGTCAACAAATGCACAGAAAACTTTCTTTCCGGCTCTCAAACTTTTTTCTGTGATCTGTCTTAAGCTAAATATTTGATTTGCACATGAGCTTTCTAGCATAAATCCACTTTGGACTTCCCATATCTTCTCTTTTTTTATTTTTATTACCCTATGAATAAGTGTTTTTGAGTATATTTTACTTAGGGTACTTAATAAGCTGATACCTCTGTAATTATTGTAGTTGCTCTTATCTCCCTTTCTTTTGTATATTGGTACGATAATCGCTTTTCTCGAATCGTCTGGGACTTCCCCCGTCTCGATACATAAATTTATCAATTCGCACAACCTGTGAAGTATGTACTTGCCACCGTATTTACGCATTTCAGCGCTAATACTGTCTACACCAGCAGCCTTTTCGTTTTTTAAGTTCTTAATTATATCTCTAACTTCAGTGACACAGATTTTTCCAATTGGGTTTTCTAATTCACTATGCTCTATGTTGTAGTTCTGTTGCCCTATATCTTCACCTCCTAATAATTCTAACTAACTTTTCAGATGTACCTTTTTTTGTAAGATCTGCGAATTGACTAAAGAAAAGCTTAAGTCAGTGTAATCACTATCTAGCAATAGTTTTCAGTAGTTTAAAGCAAGACCAAAAATTGTTTTAATGATTTAAATAAATTAATGAACAAAAGCCATTTTGTGCGATTCGCAATGATTAGTTGTTTGAAATTCACAGTTTTTATATGGAATATGAGAGAAATGTATACCCAATTATGATTATTCAAGAATATCTGCTGCTTGGCAGCATCATTTAAACAATTTTTATAAAAAAATACACAGTTTTCGTATGTCACAATGAATAGACTCCATTTTTATTGCAGAATCGACCAAAAATGTCTTGTCAATGACTGCTTGCTGTCATTTTTTTCAAATTAACGACAACTGGTAATTATTTAAACAATATTTATAAACAAATTCACATTTTTAACATTATTCCACGAATAGGGACAATTTTTTTTGCGGAACCCACTAAAAATGTATCATTAGTGACTCCCAGCTGTAATTTTGTTCCAATTGTTGAAAAATATTAATTTTTAAAACAATTTTCGTAAATAAATGCACATTTTGACCATTTTTCCAAGAATAGGCTCCATTTTCTTTACGAAATCAACTAAAAAGGTATTTCCAATGACACTTTGCTATGATACTTTACTAAAGGATAAGAAAAGTTAATTATTTAAACAATTCTTATAAACAAATGTACATTTTGGTCACTTTTGCAGGAATAGCCTTATTTTTTTGTGGAGTAAGCTAGAAATGTCTTACCAATGACCTCTTGTTGCCTTGTTTGTCGAATTAACATGAATTGTTTTTATTTAAACAATATTTATGTAGCAATGCACAGTTTGACCATTTTTCCATCAAAAGTATTAATTGATTTGTGGAATCAACAATAAATGTCTTACCAATTATTCCTTCTTGTGACATTTTCCTAATTAGGAAAAAGTGTCGATTGTTTAAACAATATTTATAAACGAATATGCAGTTTGACCATTTTCCAATTATACATTTTTTTGCGGAGTTGTCAAGATACGATTCCCAATAAATACATAATTTGATAACACTATAACTATAAACAATTCCACCCTTGATTCATACATGTAATGACCTTGATTTTTTTAGCTCACTCTGCAAACAAAATTTATCATTGAAAAATGGTCAAACTGAGAATTTGTTTATAAATATTGTTTGAACAATTAACACTTTTTACTAATTAAGAAAATGCGACAACAAGGAATAATTGGCAAGACATTTTATTGTTGATTCCGCAAAGAAAATTAATACTTTTCATGGAAAAATGGTCGAACTGTGCATTTCTACATAAATATTGTTTAAATAATGAACAGTTCTTGTTAATTGGAGAAACAAGGCAAAAAGGAGTCATTGGTAAGAAACTTGTAGCTTACTCCACGAAAAAAATAAGGCTATTCCTGCAAAAGTGACCAAAATGTACATTTGTTCATAAAAATTGTTTAAATTATTAACTTTTCTCATCAGTTGGCAAAGTATCATAGCGAAGAGTCATTGGAAATACATTTTTAGTTGATTTCGTAAAGAAAATTGAGCCTATTCTTGGAAAAATGGCCAAAATTTGCATTTATTTATAAAAATTAATATTTTTTAACAATTTGAACAAAATTACAGCTAGAAGTCCCTAACGATACATTTTTAGTGCGTTCCGCAAAAAAATTGTCCCTACTCGTGGAATAATTTAAAAAATGTGAATTTGTTTATAAATATTGTTTAAATAATTACCAGTTGTTGTTAATTTGAAAAAAATGACAGCAAGAAGTCATTAGAAAGACATTTTTGGTCGATTCTGCAAAAAAAAAATGGAGCCCATTCATTGTGACATACGCAACTGTGTATTTGTTTATAAAAATTGTTTAAATAATGCTGCCAAGCAGCAGATATTTTTAAATCATCATAATTAGGTATACGTTTCTCTCATATTCTATATAAAATCTGTGAATTTCAAAGAACTAATCATTGCGAATCACAAAAAATGGTTTTTGTTCATTAATTTGTTTAAAAAATTATAAACAATTTTTTTCTTCTTCTAACCTACTGAAAACTATTGCTAGATAGTAATTACACTGACTTAAGCTCTTCTTTAGTCAATACGCAGATCTTACAAAAAAAGGTACATCTGAAAAGTTAGGATAAATATTGTTTATTTTTTTGTTAAATACAAAATTTTAGGTTAGCCACACTTTTGTTCACAAAAAGTGCTTTTGGCTACACTGTGTATAACGTATCAAGGGAGTCACTATCAGCTCAGCTTTTAAATTTATAAAAACTTACCTTTTATCTTCCAGATTCTTTTCGACAATTTTGGAAATCTTTTAAAACAGTTTAGAATCATTCGGAAATGAATTTCATGATGAATTAAAATTAATTATTTGGAAATTTTAATTTACTTAATTGATGGTACAGAAAAAAAATTTAACCTCATTTAATATGGTCAAGGGGTTATGAATAGAGTCGTTTTGTTATTTTTAACATATGTGGTCTAAAAGTTAAGAATATAATTGTTGCCTTTGTTATTAAAGAATTATTCACAAAGAAAAATTTCCTCTTTTAGAAGTAAATTTTTAGAATTAAAATTTCTCATTTGGGAATTGCGACTTGCAAAACTCCAGAAATTTCATAATTTTCATTGGTAAACATAAGGTAACTTATAAGGTAACTTTTTCAGTAATCGTGACGGTCCCAGTTATCGTGAAGCTTGATTTTTATTTGAATATATTGTTAAAAATATATTATAAGTAGCATTCAATAATAAAATCCACTTATTTTTAGCATTTAACAGCAAATAGAAATTAAATTCATTCAAATTAAATAAAAAGCAAGAAAATTGGCATCACGATTACTGGGATGTTTGCCCTAATTATTGTATTGTTATTTTTTTTAGGTTTATAGAATATGTGTTATAATAATAGCCTAAATACTTCAAACTGCAATTTTAGAAAAACGAAAAAGTTCCTATGTTGTAAACAACGCTTACCTGAAATAATTGTTTCTGTTTTGAAACACGAGCCTCTAACATCAAGGCTTACCACCAAATGTGATTAATATCTTTTCAGAAATCTCTAATCAAGACAATTTTTCACCTAACCTCCCACGATTAAAAGGTATTGTTTTTCTCAATCTAAATTTAATATAACAGTGACAGCAAAGAACAAACTGAAAAAAGCCACTTAAAGTCATATTCATGCAGTATGAAATCAATCAGATTTTCAACAACAATGTATGCGTGATCACGTGAACATGATTTTGTAGAAGGGATAAAAAAAGCTTGTGAATTAAAAAAAAATCGTATCTAGTTTCAATTTAATCAATCTATTTGAAAGAGGTGGGAAATAAAAATAATAGGACATTAAATTTGAAGATATTAATGAAATGCGACTCCTCTAGCTGATATCATTTATTTTTACACTAAAGTTTTTTGTGACTTCGAATTATATGAACATAAAGTGCTGGTCCCACTTTTACCTATAATACTCGTTCTTTCTATATTATTTGAAAAGATCAATCGTTTCTGAGTATGTATCAGGCACTAAAGAACCCTGAAAGGATATTGGATGTAAAGCGGTGCCAAGAGTTCAAAGTTTTATGAGATTCGACTAGTGCTACCCACGTGAAGTGCAGGTGAATAAGAATGGAAAGGCACACATTACTGTAAAAGAAAACGCATTTCAGTCTCTAAGATTTAAAAAAAAGTTCGAAAAACTTTATCTCCGTTTGTCACTTTTTCCAATTTCAAATTGAAAAACTTCTAAATGATATTTTCATTACACGCATATGATAGATTTAAAGTTCAATATGGAATTCTCCATCAAGTCAAATTCAATACTATAAGTAAAAAAAACAGAAGTTTATAAAAGGAATTGTATAGGTAATAAGTATTTTTATTTAAGAGCATTTTTTCACCGGATATTGCAAAATCACGAAGTGTGAAATCACATTAACATAAAGTGTAAAATTCCCTGAATAGTAATATATGTATGTCAAATTTATTGATTTTCGAAAATGAATTTCTCCTCTCGAAAGGTTTATATAGCCTTATGGGATTTTATGACTTATCGACAACTTGAATTTCAAAATCACATTTATTTTTCCCAGATTTTTATAATCTTATGAGTCTCTCAACGCGAGTCTTCAATAATGTATAGGAGTTGGACTGCTTCTCGTGGAATCAAGTTCGACTCTGAATGTGTTCGACAATAAATATTTCATAGCAATCGTGCGTCACGAAAAGAGGATTTAGCAACCTCGAATAGGGCGTTTTTTATTATTCTTAGTTCCAAGCTATTTTGATAAAAAGTACTTTGATTTCTAATATTAGATTCCATATATAATACCTATATAGTTATTAGTTGAAATGTATGATTTTTAAGCTAATTGTAAGTTTGCGATGTCAAAATATTTTACCTCAATATATTTTTCTACACTTTTTCTGATCTGTATAATATTAATGATTGTTTTATGGTTATTAAAATTTTATTGACATGTAAACATTGGAAAAACGAATGAGACTGAAAATTTTAAAATATTTAGCAATTATAAAAAGATGAAAAACAATGCTATATTATTCATGTTTTTAAATAAAAATGTTGTGTCTTTAATTAATAATAATTTATGATAAATCCACATTTTTTGTGTGTTTTAGGTGCGGGAAGACAAAGATCTTCCGAAGGAGACGAAGAAAGCTACAGTGGCCCCGAGTGAACCCATTCCGGTACCCCTTAATAGACAGGAATGGGTTGAAGTGACAGCCGATACGCGCATCCCGGTAAATAGTTTTAAAAGTGCTTTCCTATCAGGATTTTCCTGTCCATTTTCATTATTGAAAAATTTTGGTCTTCAAACATTTATTCTCCGACGAGAATAAAATATCGAAAATATATTCAGTTTTTATCGATAAATGTATATATACTAGTATATATATAATTCATGCATAAGTACTATTATTTGCATAAGTAATTACCAATTTTCAAATCAAAGTAGTTTGGACCAATTTCATTTCAAATAAGGTAAAATTTCAAGAAATGTCTAGGTCATGGTGTCAGAATGATTTGTTATTTTGATATTTAATTCTATGATGTGAATAAAGAAACCCGTATTTTTTTGGGTTTCCTACAATCATTCGATGTACCCTACAGTAGATAATGATTGTACTGTAGATAATCCTTAATTATAAGCACATTAATTATAATATAATTAATTATAAGCATTATAAGCCAACGGCCATGCCACGCTGAAAAAACCAGTTCTCGTCAGATCACTGAAGTTAAGCAGCGTTGGGCGCGCTTAGTACTTGGATGGGTGACCATTCGAGAATACTGTGTGCTGTTGGCATATTATGGGTGTGGTGAGCCCAAACTTGTAGTTATTTATAACTACAAGAAAACTATCCACCTAGAAACACTACCCGAATCGAGTAGTGTCACGCCTACCCTGAAAGGGAAATGGCTTAATGGTATACATAAGCACAAATCTAAATAAAATAATGAATCTTACATTTATGAGAAATGATTAAGAATTAATTTTTTTTTAAATCCCGTTCCCTTTACCATTTTTGTTTCCGGCAAACAAAATTTCTTTAAATATAATTTTTTTCCTCTAAACGATCCAAATATCACAAAAGAGCAACATATATTTTCTGTAGAACTTTTTAAGTTATGTAAACTATTGTCTTGATACTTTTTGTGCCTTTCGTTGTTTCCGAGAAAAATCCTTTTTCAAAAATAATTTCTTACAACGTAGGGACGGGTTTTTGAAAAAATCCACTTCCAAGCAATTCAAAAATGGCCACTATTTTGTCATTTTTCCACATTTTTCGATTTATTTGGGATCTTTTGAAGGAGTGAGAATTGCCGCGTCGAATAAAAAAAAGAAAATCCTAAGTACCTATCCTTATTCGGAAAATACTGCATTTTGAACATCATTCTGTCAATTTTTGAGAATTCGCAGGCAATCTTTGAATGATTGTAACAAATACAAATTTTTTTTAGTAATCCGTCAAATACAGGTTCCTCTATTTTCACCATAGAATGAAAATCTAAATACCAAATAATTCTGACACCCTAAGCTGGACCTATCTGCCTGATTTAAAATTGAATTGGCCTTTGGATGATAATTTCGAATGTCGGATAATTTTTAAACTATTTACAGAAAAATTCAATTTCGAAATTTTTTTGAAGAAACAATTTTGTTTTTTTAATTTTTTGCATGTCTATCTACCTTTCTTTGAAAAAACTTAAATTTTGGATTTTGTAGGAAAAATCCCGCCATTTTATTAAAAAACGTGGAAGAATCCTAACAATTATGGGAAATAGATGTTGCACAACATAAATATAAAAAAATGCGTAATTACACAAACAAAAGAAGTCAGAAGTGTATTGAATTGTGTTGAAAATTTTGGAATTTTTAGAAACATTAATTTAAATTCAAAGGAATGTTGATAATTTTTCTGTGATACTTCCATGAACATTCTCTGGGAATTTCATAAGGTTTTCGTATCATAAAGATACTTCACATAAACTCTGTAGAAATAAGAAATTTTCTGGCAGAAAGTCCTTAGAAATTCTGAGGCATCTTTAACATTTGTGTTTAAATTATCAAGATCTGTTCAATAAATTTTACGAATATATTTTTTTACTGTATAGAGTTATGTTTACATTAAATTTTTAATTATAAATAGAACATTAAATTCTATAGACTTTAATATTTTAAAAATTATACTTTGTTTCTACGGAGAATATATGAATTACCTTCCCAAAAAATTATGCGCATTTTCTATATTGGATTCCTGGGAAGCTTACCTTTAATTTTCTTAAATCATAAGCCTGAAAAAAGTCTTTAAGTTCTCAAATCTTAAATTTTTTAAAATTAATATAAATGATTGTTCCTTTCATAAATGAAATTCCTAAATAACATTTCTTGTGTTTTGTACTTTGTCATCAATAATGGAGTGACAAAAGTTAAAGAGAATTTTTTTTTCTTCTATATCTGTCTTTTAGAGAGAATATAAAAGCCCTTATCGTCTTTTCTTCATGCGGCCTAAAAAGTATCTGTCAGTATCAGGATTCCCTAGTTCTTTTCTTCTTTTTGACGCGATGGATCCTAAATATTTTATGGGACATGGTCTGTCGCAAGCACAGCGAATATTTGAATTATATATGCTTTTGCGAATCTATATGAAGACATATGTGTATAGATGCACTCTAAATATCCATTTACGACCTCCTTTGATTATCAAAAATCAAAATATGAACGGCAGTTTGACTAAGCCGCAAATGGGGTTTTAAATTTTCATATTTGAATGCAATGTATGTAGTCGAGTACCCATAAAGTATATGAAAATGAAATATTATTCTGAGGTGCTTCACCTCTTGAAGAATGAAAATTACAATAGTCAGAAGACGTTTTTCTTAATAAACATACGAGAAAATTTAATTCTTTTGTTATTATCTTCATCCTTTTATCTCTTTTCACCGTAAATAGTACAAAGTAATCAGCACTCGTACCACAATAAATCCTAGAGATATTTTTTATCTGAAGTTGCAAAAAAACGTTTTAAGCAATTGCTAATTGTCAACTGTTCGAAACCTAAGATAAAAATATCTCTGGCATCTACTGTTATTCTATATTTCTATAAAACTGACTAATTTTTTGATTTGTTTTAAATAATGATACCGTAATCTCGAGAAGTAAGTTGTAATAAAATTTGTTAAATGGGTCCTAGAATATTGATAAATCTAGGAAATTTTTTGTTATAGATGTCTGAATATATCTAAATCTTAGAGGTTGTGTATAGATTAGATGATATTCATAAACGTTGCGACAGGATGGTCGAACGGATTAAAGTGTATCCTAAACGTTCGAGCGTATATTATATAGAGGGTTCGAGTCCCAATGTCAATGGATTCAAATTTTAATCTCTTCTAATTCCCATGTATAAGTTTTTGCTAAATAAGTTCAGGTACAGTTATTTAATAACATATAAAATACATTTAAAATAAATCTTTTACATACATGTTTCAGGTTCCTATAAGACTCAAAATATAACAAACTTTTTTGAAATTTCAGTTGCTCTCTATGCAACGAGCATTTCGAGAAATTAAAAAAATCGTAATATTATATTCAAACAAACTGCACGATTTTACTAATCTATAAAATTACAGAATTTACGATAATAATAAAAAATAGTATTTAAATCAAAGGACATAATATAACGTACGAAGTGAAAAGCTATTATAGATTTAACGATATAATCTGGTTTCGATTCAAATGAAGATGGGTTGGATTATCCTTTTCGACATTCCAGAGCTTTCCGTTTACCAACGTTTAATCTCTTTAACCTTATTAGATAATTCTGTACCAAATTGAGTTACGTTGGGTCACCTAACGCTAGTTCTAATCAAATCAGATAAGGACAACTCTGTTAGATTTGCCGCAACATCCAAAGTTTCAGATTAATCTTTCGCCTTACCATACATGTTGCTAAATGTCAAGCCACAATGCGAAATTCTAAATTTATTATATTGAATTTTTTTTTCATTACATCTACAATGAATTAGGGAGCGTCCATTAATTATGCAAGGATGTTTTCCGAAATCTTAGACCCCTTCCTCTTCTACTGTACGGATTCGTTAAATTTGATGAGCCCTCTCCCCACGAATATATCAGCAACATATCAATTACTTTGACTGTAAACGAGATTTCAAGAGATTTCAAGGGATTAAGGATTCTTGATCTCCATCACATTTGAATCCCATCTGTTTATATTTTAAGAAAATCTCGACTTTGTCTGCAAATGATCAGCATACATCGCTGATTTGAAAGAATTTGAAAAGATTTAAAAATATTTCAAAAAGAAGTTGCAGAATTTCAAAGGATTTGAAGAGATACCAAAAAATTTTAACAAACTTTGAAGGATTTCAGGGGATTTAAGTGGGATTTCGAAAATTTAAAGGAATTTGAAGGAAATTTATAAGAATCAATAGCTTTCACGGGCTTTCAAGAGATTTTAAGGGAGGTCGAGACATTCCAAAGCATATCTACGGGTTTCAGCGGATTTCGTAAGACTTCCAAAAATTTACCAGAGTTTGAAAAGATTTACCAGAATTTCAAATAATTTCCTAATATTATCGAGGATTTTAAGGAATTTCGAGGGATTTTAATGGGCTTTAAAAGATTTTAATATACCCATTATAAAAGATTTCGAAAAATTCGGAAATGTTTGCACGGTTTGCAACGATTTTGACCGATTTTAAGAGCATTTAAGAGGGTCTATATGGGATTTCAAACATTTTAAACGATTTGAAGGATTTCAACAGATTTTACGAAATTTTAAAGAATAGTAAGGCATTTCCACAATTTTGAAAGGATTTAAGGAGATTTCCATGGAGCTCAATCTTGTTAAAGGGGTTTGAAGAGATTATGTACGATATCCATGGATTTTGTAGGATTTCAGGAATTTTTCACATTATTCGAAAAATGTTAAGGGATTAACAACATTTTCAAAAGTATTCACGAGATTTTAAAGGATTGCAAACATTTTAAGGGCTTCCACGAGATTGCATGAAAGGTGTATGCCAAATTTTAAGAATGGTTAACTCCTCGGTATTAAATTTATTGGACCTGTGTAATATGAAATATTTCCTAGTAAAAAATAAATGAATAAAATAATTACATATGTGCATAATAGTAATTATAAATAGTAACAGTAATTTTCACAACCAAAAAAGGTTTTGATTAGCATATTTCAAACAAATAATTAGAAAGAGGAAACTTACGCAAGAAACGCTTTAGACGGCGGGCCGCCTCCCAACTGAGGATTCGTAAGAATTTCTGGATCCACTCCAACCTTTACATAATTAATGGACGCTGTCTTATGCATAATACCATCTCCAATTTTTTGACAAATATGACAAATATTCAGATTCAGTGACTGAAAGCATATACTTATAGTAAAATCTTAGACGTTTTCCAATTGAATTCAAAGTTTTGTGTCCCTCAAATTAAAATTATTCAATTTTTAACTTCATCCGACTTGAAAATCATACATTATAAACATTCTATAAACTCTTACATCATTTTTAAATTTTTGGAATCTTTTAATATCGAATACTTCGAATTATAATTTATTTAACAAAGTGTCTCGCCGTCCTGAAATTCAAGATGAGTAGTGAAGTTTTTTCTATGAGATCGGCTAAGTCATCCCGAAATTTCTGAACGACTAGTCCATCCTCTTTTCCAGCTCCGCTAATTTTTCAGCAAGATCAGAGTGATTAGACAATCTCTTTATTTAATATGAAAAGCCTCAATTTCTATAATTTTAAAAAAAGTATAATGATAACAAAATTCCTGATTACTTTCAATTCCGACAGTTTTTAAATTAAAATTGCTGAATTTTCTAATTTAAAAATTGTGTAATATTTAACAATTCAGTTTAGTAATGTCATGCCTTTATAAATTGTAAAATATTGAACCCTCCCAAATTTAATGAAATGTTCGATTTTCAATTCACGAATGCAATATTGAAAATTGACACTTATTCAAAATTTATTGTAAGCGCTATGGAAACCATTAAATGTATTCTGAAAAGCAAGCGAGAATAATCATCGGAATTAAGCCACACAATTTTTACTATTAATCACAATTTTTTATTGCATATTTAACCTTATTGTCAAGAATCTTGATGTAAGAGACAAGTTTAATATTATTTAGTTTATTCTTTAATATTCTCAAACGAAAATAAGAGAAGAAGGCCTAATACTGCCTGGTGGCCCACTACTAGTGTCATTACCCTATTTACATTTATTGCTTTTTGAGTGTCCTAAAATATATATTGTTTTTAATTTTCAGGTGGAAACCATCCAGGCCTATTGTCGAAAGTTCAGAGACAGTTGTCCAGCTCCAGCTCCTGGATATCCAGGACCTCCAGGACCTCCTGGAGATAGGGGACTTCCTGGACATCCTGGAGCTGACGGACCTGAAGGACCTCCTGGATTGCCAGGATATTCTGGAGAACGAGGTTTGAAGGGCGACCCTGGACCTCCAGGACTCGATGGAAGAGATGGGGTTCCTGGAGAACCAGGATTGGATGGAATACCGGGACGAATAGGTCACGACGGAATTCCCGGTAGAGACGGAAAAGATGGAATTCCTGGCATCCCTGGCCGCCCCGGAAAGAATGGAATCGATGGTAAGTTCATTTCATGTCATCCTGAGTTTCTCATTTAGTTCAAAATCTTTAAAAAAAGGATACATATTTCAAACAATGTAACCAAAAATCAAAATAAGTAAATATTTCATGAAATCTTATCTAATCAAAAATTCAGTGAATGTAAATTTTGACTTATTTTTAAAGTGAGTAATATAATATAAATCTAAGAAAATTACACATAAATAATAACAAAGAAATAATTATGCCTTTCCTAGATATAATAAGTACTACAAAAATTACAGAAAGCAATAAATGAAGTTGAAAAAGATGCAAAAACCTTTTCATAAAAATTCGTCAGGTAAAAAAAGAAACAGATTCATTATCTTGCGCATTGCGGAAACAAGAAACAGTTTTTATTTTATTTTGTTCAACTGGGGTGGAGTGTGTTGTCCTATTCATTAAAAGTTCTGCATTTGCCTAATGAATATGAATCCAAGCGTTTTTATACAAATTCGAGATTTTTCGGATTTTTGTTGTAGATTTGCTTCGAATTTCCGTTAGAGAGAACGAAAAGAGAAGCAGAAAAGTCAGAAGGTAATAACTGGTAAAAATTAGAAAATGTGGTGAGAATAATAATAATGCAATATATTTGCGAAAAACGTCTTTATTTTTAGCGTAAACCGGCATGAGGATAGGATATATAATGTTTGCAATTCGATTCCAATAGTTCACTTGCGAATTATCAAATCCATTTTAATGCTAAAATTTCATACAAAGGATCAAAGTTTAGATTCATAAAATATTCGAAACGACTTTCGCGGGTGCGTGAAACTCGAATAAATACTTTTAGTAGTCTAATTAACATTAGTTTACTGCTTTGATTTTAGTTATATGTAAGAGAAAGGGAAATTGCATTTTCTTTTCTTCAGTTTCTTTATTGGGGAAGCAATTTGCAGCAACTTTTTCTAGATATAGGTACGAGATCTGCAAATTCCCATAACTCGTTTTCTTTTATGACCCATTATTTCTCATGTACTTTTAAAGCAATTTTTCACCATACACATAGCTCTTAATGTTCTCCAATATTCTCTTGCAATGTTTGCGGTTAAAACAGCCTCGTTACTCAATTACGTCTTATCTTTCTTATCCCTCAGGTTAACCCTTATACGCTCTTTTCGCATGTTGAACTCTTATGTATGTAGGTGCCAGATAACACGAGGAAAAATAGAGTTTTGCTTGTGAGGGGTCATGCAAAAATTGCGTGAGGCATTTTTTTGTAATGATCAATCCCCCCTCTGTAAATTACAGAAATTGAACATTGATATAAATTGTATTTATTAAATGCTGAAAAAGCACAAACAGCAAGCACCACCATTTTAACAGATTTATTTTTTCATTTCTTAGTTAAATTATTTCTTACGTAAGATATTCTACTTTCTTCCTCTCCCCTTACAAATAAGGAAGAAAATTAAAAGAAAGAAGAGCAGAGGCAGTACATAAAACATCGTTAGACTTTTGGGGTCGTTTTCGGCTTAATGACACTCGACAGACTCGTTATTGAATTCGTCGGCTGTGCTACTTTAATTATGATTTAATTTCCATGATCCTTTTCTAGATTTTGATAAAAATTCATTATGCTATAATTTTTTGTGTGGGTTTACAAAATATCTGTTTAAGACAAACATTTCTTTATCCACTCAGAGAAATGTCCTCTTGTTTTGAAAGGATGTTTCTGGGCGCAAATGAAATTTCCTAATTTGTCTGGAAAAGAATCTTTTTGTGGCAAACATTAACCTTTTGCGACAAACTTCATTTAATCCTGTAGCCAAATAATTCTGTTTGTGTAAAAACGATATTCACGGTGTTCAGAACAAAACAGACAAAAGGATGATGTTTTCGTTTCAAAACACTGTTTGTCTATGTGATCCGCTTTTTAATTGATGAATGTATAATTTAAAAATATAAAGCGTTCGAACTTTAAAATGGTTTGAAAAATTTAAAAGCAATTAAAATATGTTGAATTTCCAAATTCAAACACATTTATAAAAAGATGAACCGATAAAAATATATCGAAAATTGAAATAAACATGTATGTACGAAGAGACATTGATTAAGAATTTTCATAATAATGAAGGTAATGAAGATTTTACTGCTTCATTAGTATTTAACTCCGAGTTTTAAAGTAAGGAGAATTCCTTAAAGTTCTCGAGAGATCCACTTGATTGCAAATTTATATAAAAGAGTAGTTTCCACAACTGAGACGGATGAAGAGTTGTAAAAGTAGAGAATTGAAACTTCGAAGTCGCTTTTTCATAAACCGTAAAGTTCGTGCAGTTGCCCTTTCTTTTTAGGATGGCAGAATAGCATTTTCTTGCTGACTGGGGAAACACTCAACAGTAAACACACATACTCAACCACCTGCGGTTTCGATGATTACAACAAAACAAAAATTTATAATACTTTACACTGATTCAAATACAATTATACATTCAGTAACCTTTAAAGAAAAATAGCGAAACCTCTGTCAAAAATTTGATTCCCAAAAAATCTCATTATAATGCCCATGGCGGATATTGAGGAGGGGAAAGGGGAAGTAGAGATGGAAAGGAGGGAGAGAGCGTTTAACTATGTCTTCTCACATTTGATCTTCCATGTTTGACTCCTGCTCTCAGAAAACGATTTGGTTGAATCAACCAAATTTTTGTTGATTCAACCAAATTTTTGTTAGTTGAATGATAGAATATGGTTATCATATGGACAAAAAAATATTTGTTTAAACCAAACAAGTCTTTTATTAGATGGAGTATTCTGTTGATTCAATCAAAAAATTTGGTTAGGTCACTCAAATATTTTGTTGAATCAACCAAAAGTTGTTGCAGTGAAGCAAAATCTTTCACATTTCATATTTAACCTCTCACCCATGACTTGAGACCTTCCAATCTTTGACCCTTGATTATAAATCTATTTAAAATGTACTTTTTAAACGTATAAAATATAAATATGAATATAAAAATCAGTTCATGAGGCAGGCGGCAAGCGACCTCACTTGAGGGTTTCATAGGAACGGGTACGGTTAAGATTTGTTTTTTGTTTAAAATTTTCAATTTCGTATGTTGCTTTTGAGTCAAATTTGTGATAATTGTTTAACAAGTTGACCTTAGGAGTTTATAAAGAAATTTTATTATTTATTTAAATTTTATTGAGAAATTTACCGATCCTCTATGCTGGTTTTGAGCCAAATTTGAGTCAATTTTTAGAATTTTTGCATCGAAAGGCCTAAATTCTCATGTTTTTGCATAGCAACGCTGTGGAAAATTTAACTCAGGGTTCTCAGTATTATTATTCGCATCAGACAATTGAAACACATCTCCATGTAAAAAATGAAGTCGTTAGCTCTGATCATTTTTGCGCTAGGCGTGGTAACGGACGGACATCCATTTTACCGACTGCATACGGGTTTCCTACGAAACCCTAAAAATTAATAATGATGAATACAAAAATGGTAAACAGAAGAAAATAATTTATAATATAAATTTGGTTTTTGAAATGTTCATTACTAAACAGACTCTGAAACAAGAATAAATAAATCATCTAGGTACTGCTTGCAAATAAAGTTCAAGAAATGTGAAATATTACGTTTTTAATCTCATCAGCAGCGGCTAGGCGAGAAATTAATATTCCTCGGAAGAAAAATTTGTAATTTCGTTAGTACGAGAGTAGTTTTCAACAATCCTAACAAAGTTTGTTTTCAAGTGTACGCTGATGGAGAGAATTTTTACATGCAGATTTTTGATATTAAGTAGAAAAGGATGGATATAATCAGACACAGCATAACGCTGGATTTCGCATTTGGTGGGGTCCACGACAACTGATCACGGAAATTTTCGTGTCGGAATGGGCTTTTGCTGTAATTCAAGTTATATAATCGCTTGGTGGTGAAAAAAATCCCACCAAATTTTTTTTGTAAATTCGAAAAAATGGCGGAGATATGGGACTTTGAGTTTTTGGACAACTTTTTTTTTAATGACGTATCTTGGACTCTAACACATGGGTCATTAAGTCCCGGGACTGACACACATATGGCGCCGCCAATGCCATGCCACTTTGCTTTTCGGTAGTACCAACCTTCAAAAGAAACGTGTAAAAATTTCATGAGATTCGGTTCAGTCGTTGTCGAGATATTGAAGGTTAAGTGACGCTACATTTGTTCTTGTTTAAACAATGGATACAAACGAGTTGTGTGTGTTAATCACTGTTTTTGCATGGGGAAAAATACCGTTCAAGCTCAGCAATGGCTTGAAAAGTGTTACCGAGAAAAGTGCCCATCGAAAACAACCATTTTCCGATGGTATGCAGATTTTAAATGCGGTCGAACAAACACCGAAGACGCGGAGCGCCCAGGTCGTCCAATTGAGGTGGCAACGCAAACGCGGCACCCACTTGGAAAAAAATTTTGTCATACGCAATTTTCATGCACAATTTTGAACATGGTGCCTTTTGACATCTCTAGGATGTCAGCTATCTTTTGCAACTTCACTTTACGATCGGACAAAATAATTTTCCTAATTTTTTGGATGTTTTCGGGCGTTGCCACCTCAATGGGACGACCTGGGCGCTCCGCGTCTTTGGTGGTTGTTCGACCGCGTTTAAAATCTGCACACCGTCGGCAAATGGTTGTTTTCGATGGGCACTTTTCCAGGTAACACTTTTCAAGCCATTTCTGAGCTTGAACGGTATTTTTCCCCATTAAAAAACAGTGTTTGATTAACACACCAAACTCGTTTTTATCCATTGTTTAAATAAAAACAAATGTAGCGTCACTTAACTTTCAATATCTCGACAACGACTGAACCGAATATTATCAAATTTTTACACGTATCTTTTAAAGGTTGGTACTACCGAAAAACAAAGAGGTATGGCATTGGCGGCGCCATATGTGTGTCAGTCCCGGGACTTAATGACCCATGTGTTAATTGACCGATTCAACTTTTCGCCATCTAAATTTACTTGTTTTGAGATACATTTCAAAATAAAAAAATTTACAAAACTAATTTTGTTTCGAAAATTTTGTGAAAAAAATAAAAATGAAAAAGGCGTTTCCCAAAAAATGTCGTTTTTTATTCCTCCGTCAGAGGAAGGTATAAGTGTGCTCTACAAGTCCTGAAATTATTGGAGTGAGTTTGCCACTGGTTTTCGAGAAAAAAATTCAAACGTCAGGTCTTCTATGGCGCGGCGCGGCTCAATAGGGCAAATTAAAGTTCCGTGGACAAATTAATTTTCAAACCACAATTATTTTCATCATGTTAAAACTTTTTTACAAATAAAAATTAATAAAATTTCGCATGGATCGTTTACATCCGGTTTTTTAAAAAAGGTTTTTAATACTTTTTTATTTCATAAACGAAATGACAAAATTAAAAATTTTTTACTTTTTAAGAATACCGTTCGTTATAAAATAGTCAGATTCATTCAAAAAGATCTAGAATCAATAACACAACAATTCAGAAATGTTTTTCAGTAGAACTGTAGAAGTTTAAACATTTGTCGAATTTGTTATAAACAAATAAGTGAATGAAAATAATTTCGTGGGGATTAGCAATGTTTGGTCACTTAATTTCAACTAAATTTTTACAATGTATAGACAAAAGTGGTGTGTCATTATTATTTGGGTGCAAACGTTACTTGCTTTAATAATCATTATAATGTTAATGATAGCAAATTTTTGGTAAATAATGACATATAATGACATTATTATTGATTGACCAAATGTGATGGCAATGAGTCATGGGTAGTTGATTCCAACATGAAAAATGGGTTTTCAGTTCATAAGATAAGATAATATGACGAGATAACTTTATTTATAAAATTGTTAGTCATTGCCCAAGTGTACTAACAACGATTAAAATTTAGTTATTGGCAGTTAATTATGTTGAAAAAATTAACTTATATCTTGAAACATAGCCACACAGAGAAGAATAGATTATTAAGACTCAATATCTGGATTTTTGACTATAGGACAATGATCTAGATATTTAGGTGTTATATCTTGATTTTAAAAACTAATTTCCAGATAATAAAGTTTAATATCTGACTATTTTTATAAATGGAGTTTTTAATACCTGGATATTGAATTTCAATATCAAAATATTCTAGCTTAATATCTATATCGTTGTCCTATAATTAAAAATCGAGACTTTGAATCTTAATATCCAGTTTTCTCCGTGCAAAGAGCTAACTTGTTGAATAACTTTGTTTAAACAATTGATAAACTATAATTAAAGAATAATTTAGGGTCGTTTGAACAAAAAATTGTATTTATTTTTTCGCAAATAGCGGGAACGGATAATTCTTTCTGAAACTTGTTCACTACATAACACGAAATTAACATTGCTAATCTTCACGAAATTATTTTCATCCACTTATTTGTTTATAACAAATTCAACGAATGTGTAAACTTCTACAGTTATACTGGAAAACATTTCTGAATTGTTGTGTCATTGATTCTAGATCTTTTTTAATGACTCTGAATATTTTATAACGAACGGTATTCTTAAAAAGTCAAGAATTTTGGTTATTATCATTGTCTTTATGAAATTAAAAAGTATTGAAAACCTTTTTTAAAAAGCCGGATGTAAAAGATCTATATAGAATTTTTGTTAATTTTCATTTATAAAAAGATTTGAACATGTTGAAAATAATTGTGGTTTGACGATTAATTTGTCCACAGACACTTTAATTTGCCCTACTGAGCTGCGGCGCGCCATAGAAGACCTGACGTTTGAATTTTTTTCTTGAAAACCAGTGGCAAACACTTATACCTTCCTGTGACGAAAAAATAAAAAATGACATTTTTTGGGAAACCCCTTTTTTATTTTTATTTTTTCACAAAATTTTCGAAATAGCATTTTTTTTTTAAATTTGAAATGTATCTTAAAACTAGTAAATTCAGATGTGGAAAAGTAGAATCGGTCATTTCGAACCCAAGATACTTCATTTTTTTAAAAAGTTGTCCAAAAACTTAAAGTCCCATATCTCCGCCATTTTTTCAAATTTTTGAAAAATATTTGGTGTGATTTTTTTCACCACAAGGCAATCATGTATCCTTAATTACAGCCAAATCCCATTCCGACATGAAAATTTCCGTAATCATTTAACGTGGACTCCATCATTTCCTTATCTCCTTAAACGAGCTCCTTATTCTTCGTCAAATTATCAGTTAACGAATGCAGTTAGGATCACATTTAAAGGGATTTTAAAAGATTCCAAGATGAAGTCCTTAAGTAGTAGAAAATTGTCGATAATATGCTTAAAGTATCTGCATTCTGAATACTCGTTAGAATTCTTCTCTTCTCAAAGAAAAGTCATTTCTCTCAATTCCGTATACAGACGCTTTACATTAAACAGGTAAATAGTATTATATTTGATTCTAATTAGTGAGAAATATTAATAATTATCTTTATCATTCATCGCGTTCCGTTGGGCATTAATCATTCAAATAGAAAAGATAATTGTTATATGAGTCGTCATCTAGAACAGTTGTTATAACAATTTAAAATGATCTTTACAAAATAATTTTGTTGTGATCTATTCGAAAACTTATTAAATCAAAACGGAATCATATTTTTGAGAGTTCATATCTTTTATGTGTAGGGGATGTTTGACAGGGCGACAAGGGTTCTGACTACCCAGAAAGTATATTACCGTGTCTGAATAAATATTTTTCTTTTGAGAGGAATACAAAATATCACAAGAGTGTTTCCTAAGTTTAGGGGAAGACATTCTAGTGATATTTTTCTTCCCAGTAAAGTGGTATAGGAATCTCAATGACAATGTTTTTTAGTCACGGACGTGAGTTTTGCTTCGAGAAGTAATATAGAGGATATAAGAATTTCAAGCAAATAAAAAGAAGATATTTACCGACATTTAACGTAATTTCGATCTACCATCAACTTAATTCGCGAATAAACTGAATTGCCACTTTTCAAGAAAATCCCTGTGGGAAATGGTACAAATTTTGTTTTTATTTGACAATAATATTGACTAATTTTGGTTGGTAAGTAATGATATATAATTGTAATTCCTTTTGGGAATTAAACGTGTAGAGGAAACATTAATTCTAATTACTTTAAAGAGAAATAGATATGTAGATTCCTGGTTTGCGGATGTTAGCATCAGCAGAGGCGGTTTGATGCCAACGTTTCGCAAACATTCTAGCGAGCTTACACAGAGCATTTACCCACGACACTATATATAGTCGGAAGCAAACGGTCTATTGGGTACCTTTAGGTCCGGAGAACGGAAAACCACACGGAAGGCGAGGAACAATACTCTATTTTAATTGAAATAATATCCTTTTGCATCTTGCACAAATAATTTTCTGCAAATCAATGTCAAAAAGTTTTCCGCAAACGGATTTAAAAAATGCTCACCAAACTATTCATCTAAAACAGTGCTAAACAAGCAATATCAAATAGTTTAGTGTCAGCCATTTAAAAAATGGTACGAAAGAATTTTTGAAAAACAGCTGCAGAAGGTCATCATTATTTCTAAAATAAATTATTTCGTATTAGAAAATTCAATTTAATAAATTAGTTTACTTCTACCGAGTTTGAATAATTCAATACTACTGTTCTAAGTTTGTGTGTAGTATTTAAAATAAAAATAATAAAAAATGTTTGAATTGGGCTTTTTAGAGTATTTAGGATTAATTTTTTTTACTTTGTACAGAATTGTGAAGAATTCTATTTATGACTTTGTGCAGACTTTTTCTGTGTAGACTTAATTTGTGCATAATCGATACCTTCCCCAAAAATGGGGCACACTTAGTAAAATTCTAAAATTTCTTTCGCACTGTGTATTTTGAGACGTCCTTCTAATTTTCACACACACTGAATCAACTTTTGATTTTGTCGAGTTAATGTAGGCCTAAACAAATTTATTTTCATATTGCATAGAATTTTAAACAAATTCGTTTAATTGTGTGTAGAGTTTTTTTAATATTAATTAATTAGTCTATTAGACTCATCATTTGTTCCCCTCCACGGAAATCTTTAGTAAAAGGCGAAAGATTTATCGTGATTTTCTCGTGCTTTATTTATTTATTCATTCCATTCATTTCCCAAAATTGGGAGAGCACCAAATAAAATTCGAACATTTATTTTGCACCATGTATTTTTGAGACATCCAACTAATCTTCACACAAACTAAATCAACTTCTAATTATATCTCCAGAACTAATATCGTGTGACAGAAAAAATAAGTCCAAAATATGAAACAACTTTTCCAGATGATTGCACGTTTATCTTTTTTTACTAAAGCTGACAAGATTGAGTCTTTCACCTTGCAACCCTCTTTGCACGTGCGAGAAATGATATAAAGTCTCGAGCTTGGTAGTATTCATTAATACTGAAACCCTATAGAAGCCTAAGAAATAGGGAAAGTTACTTTCTATGTGCTACATACATTTTCACATGAAAAAGGGTATTGCTTACAGTGTTATAAGGCACCTGCAAGTGAAAGTTCGTGATTAGAATTTGCGAAGCTCAGAGGATATGGGATGAGTGTAGGAAAACAAGCTCAGGAAAAGCAATCCAATGTGGTATCCATCTCATTTCGCTTTTAGCACTGGACATAGAGAAGCAGGACTGTGCAAAGAAAGGGTGGAGTATATACAGTACACAGGGAAAGGACCGTCTTCAAGGTGCAGATTAAATATTTCCTTTGCATCTTTTATTTGTACCGTCTGATCTTACAGGCTCTTCTTTAGCGTCAAAACTTTTAGAGGATCAAGTCAAACATCCTCTCTTATCTTTAATTCTGCGTTTCATTAGCCTTCTCCGTACTTCCTCAAAGTTTGCGAGAACATTCAAAGTTGACGGAAAAATTTATAAGTTCCAAAAGCAAACAAAATAAAATGCGATACTTGCTAAAAGACTTATTCATATTGCCCAAAACATATTCGTTTGACACGGATCAAATATGTTTTAACTATGAAGAAAATAAAAAGAAATTTTGGGTCCTACATTATTACTCCTAAAAAAAATTATTATCAAATTGATTTTACCGCAGAAATACATAGGAATAGAAGTTGCCGAGCTCAATGAAAGATATACTTTTTCTATTAATCATTTTTGCATTGGAGCAACCGTTTTTCGAAAATATTAGTAAGAAGACAATTTTTAAGTGAACAATGAAATAATAAATTAACTCCTCTTATCACAAGAGGCTGACATTGGTGGTCAAGGTGGCAGAGGACAAGAAGAGGATAGGAGTATGAGAGGAGATTAGGGGCAAGGTACTAATTTACTATTTTAATTTGATTTAATTTTTAAGTAAGAAAAATTCTTTGGTGGGTTGGCACACGAACGTGCAGGAAGCGAGAAGAGATGGGTAGGAGGTAGGGGAAGGACCAAAGGAGGAGTAGGGGAAAGGGGTTAATGGGAAAGGAGGACAGGATTTGGGGATGGGAAGGGGAATAGGGAGAGGGGTAGGGGTAGAGTGAAAGATGTTGGGGGGGCGTATGGAGGAAGAAAGAGGGGTGGTATGGTGTAGATGCATTGGGGAGGGGTGTGTAGTGGATAGAGGGGGTAGAGGGGGATTCCTGATATGGTGGCAGCGAGATCTTTTTATAATATACATAGATACTATTATGACAGAGATATTATATTTAAGAGATTTTATTATATAAAATGGTCAGTATTGAGTAGTGTTTATGAACAAAATAATGAAAAGTAATTCTTTCATAATAAAAATATTGAATTTCACCACGAATTCCCTGGGGCTATTTATCCTCCAATGCAGCAATCAATGACAGGAGAAATAATCTCTGGTAATCGTTTCGAAAAAGCATTCGTCAGGTCAACTCGTCACTCGACATACATTTCTATCGATTTTATAACTTTGTTCTCATTTTTTATAAAGATCCTCGTGAATGAATAAATTACAAGATCTTATGTATTTTTAATGTTTAATGTGTCAATGTGTCTAATGCGTCAAGTTACATTTGTTGTAATTCACATTTATAACAGGTAAAGTCACATTGCGGAAATTTTTATTTCAAGAAATGTAAAGTCCACAAAAAATTAACAAAATTGAGTGATTTCATTTGAATTATTCCTGTGACCTTTCACATCGGTGTCTTCCCGGCCGTCACGAGACGTTGAAAGGGGTACGGGTGTAACCTACATTATACCAGTGACTAATCACGAGGGTGTCTTCCCGCACATTTGCCAATTTTTTCCGGACATCAAATTTTTCCGAATGAGAGATGCCGCGTTGTGACTTACTGCGAATGTGACTTGTCGCTAATGTGACTTGCCGCAATTTTTACCATTTTTCCCAGACTTCAAATTTTTCCTAATGAGAGATGCCACAATGTAATTATCGGAGATTATTTGTTTTGTCATTAACTGTTGCAGTGCAAAATAAAAAGCCCCAGGGAATTCGTGGTGAAATCCAATATTATTGTTATTAAATAATTTCTTCTCAATTATACAATATAATCTCTGTAATATATATGATATTATATCTCTGTAATAGTAGCATCTCTGCATATTATAAAAAGAACAGTATAAAAAAACGTATTCACTTTTTTGAGAACCTCACAAAATGGGGGGATGCCGCAAAGAATTCGAAACTTTTGTTTTTTAGGCCACCCTCAAAAATCAAAATTGCATCAACATTGTTGTCATCCCAAGTAAAATTGATAGCTACTTCAACGCGCCATTGTGTACCGAGTTGTATACTCTGGCGTTTATTTAAAGTTGGACAGCTCGCTAAAAGTCGTTGGATAAGTGCATGAATAGGCGATTCCGCCTGTCGATCGGCACTGTGGAATATCAGCGTATAGAATCCATTATGCAGTAACTTCGTATCTCCCTATTTCCATACGCGGGGCTCAAATCGCGTTTTACTGGCTTATACATTTGGGCCGATTTCATCTACCATATCTGGAAAACGCTGCAGTAAATAGATAAAATACAATTCAGATACTGCGTAATCGAGTCCCCACTAATAATTCTATGTGTAATAAGAGGTCTTCGAGGTACCTTTTATTTGGATGGTCAAAAAAGTCCCCTAATTACGAATGTCTTTGTTATTTTTTCGAAAACCTGGTCAGTTTATGTTCAACCAATTTTTTTAAACAATTTCATTATTTATGAACATACACATTTTCTACAATTATTTTTGGCATCTTCGAGCTAAAATAAATCGTTGAGAATTTTTACTTGTTAATAAAAAATCATCTAGTCCGAATGATGTTATAATTTTCGCTAAAATTGTTGAAAAACCTATTTATACTATTGATAAGATTGTTCATTGCTGATAAGCTCCCTTGCTTCATTGTTTATAACAATTTCTATGCGTGAAAACGCTCAATTAACGAAATTCATTTTTTTTTAAATTTTATTGTTACTCTTTGGCATAAAACATTTTACTCTCTCTATATTTTCTCATGCGATAAGTCATTATTTATTTTCAGTCTTTTTTTCTGTTGATAAGAATTTTTGTAAACAATAAGCAGCAGGAGTTGAAAGCACTGAACAAGATAATTATATTGTTCATGGTAAAAGTATCGTTTGAAAAAAAGGTTATCGCGAGTATCTTCACAATTATGGCTTTTAGAGGAGCGTAGAATTATGAAAAATATATTATTTATAAGTTTGTGAATAAATAATGGCTAATCGTACAAGAAAATATCAAGAGAGTAACAACTTTTTTTCCAAAGATTAACAAATCGCATTTTTCAAAATTAATTATGTTAATTCAGTATTTTTGTTAATAAAAATAGTGATAAACAATAAGAAGCATATATCAAAAGCGCCAATGAATAAATTGTGTTTATGAATAATAAAAGATGTTGATAATGGTCTACTCGGTGGGTTTCCTATCACCACTACGTAGCGCGTCCTCAG
>CAKNYM010053339.1:270350-324554 GCA_932195095.1 Andricus curvator | reverse complement strand
GTTTTTGACAAGTTCTCAACGTTTGACGCAAAAATAGTATTGGGGGGTAGGCATATGGTTTGCAACAGTTTTTGTGAGAAACAATAGGGCGGAGTGAAAATGATCAAATTCGTCGAATCGTTTGAACTTAGCGAAAAAAATGTGTGGGTTGACATCCGAAAAAAGTAAAACAAAATTTTTTTGAAATCGTTTAATATCTTCTGTTATCTTTTTCGATTTGAAAATTCAAATTTTTGAAAATTCCAAAAGAATTTCCCTATTGCTTCGAAAATTATGGCGAATTTTTTTCTGTGTACAGTTTTTGCTAGTGAATAATAATAAAAAATTATAAATAAAAAACTTTTTTTTTTTAATTGAGAATTTTTTGAAAATGGCAAGAAAACATGTTTTTTTTATTGAGTCCTATGCATACATTTAAAAGAAAGTTAAATATGTCGAACCTGAAACTTCTTCAGCTTTAATCAAAGAAATATGATATTTTAAAATTAACCATGATTAAAATTTAACTAAAATTGACCATTTTTGAACGGTTGAAACATTACCAAAACTTTTTTTTTCGAAAAAACAAAATAATAGCATGTTTCTTTGATTCAAGGTGAAGAAATTTCGGGTTCTACATATTCAACTTTTTCTAAAATGTGTACATAGGACTATATCCGAAAAACATGTTCTTTTTGCCATTTTCAAAAAATTCTGAATCAAAGAAAAATTTTTTTTTGATTTATAATTTTTTATTATTATTCACTAGCAAAAACTGTACATAGAAAAAATTCGCCATAATTTTCGAAGCAATAAGGAAATTTTGTTGGAATTTTCAAAACCACAAATTTTTTTCGCTCAGCTCAAACGATTCGACTAATTTGATCATTTTCACTCCACCCTAATAAACAAGTCAAAATTCTTGACGATTTCATCTTTAAAATATCCATTCTTTAATAATAATTCACGGGGAAAGGTTTTTATTCAATCGGAAGATTTTATTTTAAAGTTATCTAACCTCGTGATAGACAATAAAGAAATTTCAAATTTTTCTGAGCAATAGACTCTGAGATAAAACTGAAAATTTTCCAAATTTGTTAAAAGGTCAATTGTTTATAACGCTGTTACTTAAAAACGGTTTGTCCTAAAAAAAGTGCAATTGAAAAAAAGGTTTATTTTTGCTCAAGAATGCTAAAAATGATTGTAGACAATTTTTTGCTTATTACTAATGAAATTGTTTGAACAAAAACTGACCAGGTTTTCGAAAAAATAACCGAGGTATTCATAATCGGAGGGGACTTTTTTACGATTGAAAAAAAGGTATTTTGGGTACCTCTTAGTGCATACAGAAGTATTAGTGGGATATTAGTGAGATTTTCAATTTTTTCTGAGCAATAGACTCTGAGATAAAACTGAAGATTTTCCAAATTTGTTAGAAGGTCAATTGTTTATAACACTATGACTTAAAACGGGTTGTCCTAAAAAAGTGCAATTGAAAAAAAGGTTTATTTTTGCCAAAGAATGCTAAAAATGATTGTAGACAATTTTTTGCTTATTACTAATGAAATTGTTCAAATTTTTCTGAGCAATAGACTCTGAGATAAAACTGAACATTTGCCAAATTGGTTAAAAGGTCGATTGTTTATAACGCTGTTACTTAAAAACGGGTTGTCCTAAAAAAAGTGCAATTGAAAAAAGGTTTATTTTTGCTCAAGAATGCTAAAAATGATTGTAGACAATTTTTTGCTTATTACTAATAAAATTGTTTATATAAAAATTGACCAGGTTTTCGAAAAAATAACCGAGGTATTCATAATCGGAGAGGACTTTTTTACGATTAAAAAAAGGTATCTTGGGTACCTCTTAGTGCACACAGAAGTATTAGTGGCGACTGCCAAATACAATTTACAAATCCTGTGAAGAAGAACATTCATATTATGTTTTTATTAATTCCATGAGGGCATATTGTCACATAATCAAAAAATAGAAATCCAGCGACCTTTTTAAACAATTAAAAGTTAGGCTAATTGTCTTTTTTTTCAAACAAAGTTGAGTATGTTTTTATCATTTCCCAAAATTACGGGCTGATACACCCCTTTTTTAAAAATAAGTTAGGATACACCAATTTGATAAATTTTTAAAAATTGGCGCTAGAAATCTAATTTTGATTATATATGACATTGAAGACAACTACATGCCCTTCAATTCAATCTTATATTTTTAGGCACTACCACAGAAAAAACAGAAGTGAATTTTTCTTGCGGGTAATTTTCAAGTAGATAAAGTTGTGGCAGAATAAATTTACATTGGCGCATCGAAAGTGCTGTAAACAGAGAATTTTAATTTGCATTCTAATATACGCGTAATTTAATTCAAGAAGCTGGAATCGCGAACTAACTAAAATCACTTGAGGAAATTGGTGAGTCTGTGTTGCATTTGTCTCGCCTCGCTGATACCCCATGCGCTTAGTTGGTTAGGCATCTAATAAATTGGTTTAAACTCAAAGGTACTGCCTCTTATGAACCTAGATGACAACAACTAGATAATAGTTAGTACAAACTTGGCTTACCACCTCGGAGGGTCGAAGTAATTTCGCGATATGAATACTTATCACGCAAAATCCCAAAGTATCATTTTTGATCCCAAGTTACTGGCTTAAATTTCACCATACATTCCACCCCTATTAATTGTAAGTGATCAAAGTATCAAATGAATTCTGCTAAATAAAGGCGAAGTCAGGGTGATTCTAGAAAAAAATTTACAAGCTATAAGATTGAAGAATTCAACTAGAGTCATCTGATTTCACGGTTAATTAATTCAGTCAAAGTAAAAATTATGTCAATTGTATATAAATAAATTCAACTAAATTTCTTTGAAATCATCTTATTCAAAATTCAAGTGAGATTGAAACAATTCAAATTAAATCGATGAAATTGAAGAAAATTTCAAGTGAATTCCAGTGAATTTCGGGGTTGCGTCATTCAAGTCACACCTGCGTCATCTCTCAGTCGAAAAAAATTAAAGTCCACAAGTAATTGGCAAAAGTGCGAGAAGGCACGCCTGTAATTAGTCACAGAAATAATGTTGGTCACATACCTTACCCTTTTCAATGTCTTACGTGGAGGGAGACACCACTGTGATAGGTCACAGAAATAATTTTGTCCCACCACTAATTTTTGCTAATTTTTTGTGGACTTTAAACTTTTCCGAATGAGAGATGCCGTAATGTTACTTGCCGCATTTTTGGCAGCTTTTCTCTGAATTTGACATTTTTACGAATGAGAGATGTTGCAATGTGATTTGCAGTAAATGTGACTTACCAAAATGTTGACAATTTTTTGTGAACTTCAAATTTTTTCGAATGAGATATGCCGCAATTTCATTTGCCACCATTGTCACTTGCCGCAAATGTGATTTGCCGAGGGTTGGCATGATCCGGACCCTTAATTTCGAGTAAACTTATCAAATTGAAAGAGAACCTTGAGTGCATTTTAAGTAAATTGAACTTGAGTTCATTCAATTCTAGTAAATTCAAGTAGATATCCAGTGAATTTAAATTTAATTGTAATCAATTTAATTTGGATCCTAATATCTAAATTTAAGTAAATTCAAGTAAATTCAAATAAATTGAAACGAATTAAAATAAGTTCAACAAGAAGAAATTGGATTTAAAGTGAATTTGAGATAATTCAAGGGAAGTAAAGCGTTTTCTTGTATAATACAATAGATTCCGTTTAATTTATCTACATTTATCTATGTTCAAGTGAAAATCTATGCAATTCAATTTTAATTTCAGTAAAGTCTAAATGAAATCTAGTTAACTATTAGTGAAAAATTAATTAAAGGTCAACGATTTTCTCTAAATTCAATGTGAATTGAAATAAAGTCAATGGAATTCAAGAAAATTTCAAGCGAATTCCTGTAAATTTCTAGTAAAATTATCTAAATGCATCATGGCATTTGGCTTAACCCAATTGAAGTAAGTTGTATCCTCATGAAACCAACTGGATTCATGCGAAATCAAGATGAACCAAATTAAATTCAAATTGACATTTAGTAGGTGCAATGTAAACTCTTATTTAATTTTTTGTTTTGAACTACATTATTCAATTGTACCTTATTTGCATCAATCTAGATTTCAAGTTTAAAAATATGTAATTTTGAAAACATCTAGACTATGACAAATACAATTTTGAATGCGATCCAACTTCAGTGTTATTTATTTTGAAAATATTGAAATTGATATATTTTGAAATTTGGATTCGGGATTTTGATATTTATATATCATATACCACTTCTTTGTGAGGTTGAAATCTTAACACTTTAACGAATTAAAAAAAAAAGATTATGGATCATTTGTTAATATTCTCATTTACAATAAAATATCCTCTCTTTAGAACTCTGGTCTTTTTTTCTTAATGAATCATCTGACTCATTCAGAAGTTTAGTGAATAATAAAAAATGGCGGACGCAATCTATTCCTTGTAGGGTACTTTGTAACTATCCTCTTGATATAGAAAGTTTAGGCAAGTACGTCAAACTTTCGAAATGCAAGGCGAGAAGCTTTCCTCGTAAGTTATAAACTTACATTCGCTCCTTTGCACACGTCTTCAGTCCATTATGAATTCGTTGTTGAAATTAGGGTTGATTTTCAGGTCTAACTAGTTAACTACTTTTATCACCCATACTTCAGTCTCATGAGTTTAACTCTTTGCACTCTGAGATAAAAATTACATCATTTCAATCTCTTCTCTGGCAATTGCGTCATTTTTATTCCTAATTAAATACGCCTGACCGAATCCATTTCAAATCAGGAAAGTTCTAAACTTGAAGACATGAGAATGACAACTAGATAAGGACTATTCTCTCGAAATTCCCGTTTTAACAATTTCAAGTAATTTGAGACAGTAGTTAGCGAAACATATTAGAAATATGTGAAAATAATTTTTTCTTTCACTCGAAAAACTGAATTTTGTAATTATAAAAAAGACAACTGGATAAGAATCATATGATTTTTCCAACTTCAAACGCAGAAAAATACAAAAATGAATGGTTTCACCTCCCTGAAACATCGTGAATAATATCCACATACTTTCATAATTTTCAATAAATTTTCTATTACTTAGTATAGAAATAATTTTATTTTTTGTCCTTATTCACTTTTAATTCTCATATTTTTATAAATTCTTATAAAGTCATTTATGAAAGTTTTTCGAGATTTTGGCATATTCCAGAATACTTATGTTGCACAAATGCACATCTTTAACAGATCGAGAAAAGTCCTTACTATATTTTTTGTAAAAAAATACGCAGTTTAAAAATTGTAATCCAGATGGAAAAATGATATATAGGTTATACATAGTGAAAGAAATTATATATAATATTTCTGACTATGTATGATTTTCCTGCCTGGGGAGATGGAAAATTAGATAAGGACTATTTGTATTTCCATCCCACTCACAGAGACAAATTTAAAAAAAATGTTTACACGTCTTCATATTGTAAAATTCTTGGAGAAAATATGCTCCTATAATTTTATCCAAATTTTGTATTTGAAAACCTATCGCAGAAAACTTTTTTTGTTCATCTTCTATAATTTCGTTTATGGTGCTTATCCGCTTGTCATCCTCATGTCTTCACTTCAAGTCGCACAATCTATCAGCGACGAATAACAAATGAGAAAAAAAGTATTTCCAGAAAACTATAAGTATTTGAAGTTTGACCACAATTTTTCAAAATATCGCAAATTTTTTCTTTGAACTTCTATAATTTTTTACCTAACTCAGATGTTCTATTTTTCGAATTCTGGTGAATTATACCGCCCTATTTCAAAATCCGTCGAAAAATTTGACAAACGTTCAAAACTAACAAAAAGACGGCGATTTTTCTTTAAATATAAAGAGTAAATTTTCACAAAAAAACCACACTTACATTTATTGCCAATTTTTTTACTGATTTGAGCCTTATACAAGAGAGACATCCTATGAGTCTTATGCAGGCCAAATTATTGATGTGAGCAGGCGATTTTTTTTATAAAATCGAATATTCGCAATTTTCTCTGAAATAACGAAAGATAAAAAAAGTGTCAAGATAAAAGTTTACATACTTATCTAAAAAAAGTTCTAACAAGCATACATTTTGCTCTTTTATGGTATCTTGCATAATTTACGAGAAAAATTAGGTATGTCTGTAAATGATACGAAACGGATTAAATCAATGTTATTTTTTAACGCACTTGAAGTCGCAGAATCTCTAAATAACTTTTGTGAACAGGAAAAATTTTGTTTCATAGAATCGAATTTGTTCATTTTTCCCACAAACAACGACAGATACGAAAAAGTTTCAAAATAGAAGTTTCAAGGACTAAAAAAGTTCTATGAAATATACCTCTTTCTTTTTTGTGATATATTGCATGATTTACGAGAAAAATTCAAAAATTATATTTTTAGGAGAAAAATTCATCTGGACTCAAAAGTTGTTTTGTCCGCACAAAGCTGATATGATGCCTTTCGTATATTAGCAGAAAGTTTTTTTATAATATTGGAAAGAATAAAGAAGGTGGGGTTTTCCAGAAAATAGTTTTTCTTGTTTTGAAAATTTGATGAAAAAAAATTAAAAATATTTTTTTTTAGAAAACCCCACCTTTTAATTTGTTTCCATATTTTCTTTACAGTTTCTTCTACCAGCTTCACGCGGACTCAACCATTTTTGAGGCCAGCCGGGAGAATTTTTCTTCCAAAAATATAATTTTTGAATTTTTCTCGAAAACGATGCAAGATATCACAATATCCCAATAGAACAAGAAGTATTTTTCATAGCACTTTTTTAGACGTGCAAACTTTTATCTCAATATTTTTTCGTGTCTGTTGTTTTTTGCGATAAAAATTGTTTTTCGCAAATAGGAAAAATACCGATTGCCTAATTTCCTCTAAAAAAACAACATATTCTGTCCCAAGAGATTTTGGGACTTCAAGTGCAGAACCTGTCTGATTTGAAATGGTTTCGGTCATAAATCGACTTGTGGTTTAGAACCTTCCAAAATACGTCGACAAAGATGAAGTGATTGATGTAATATTTTTACCAAATAATTTGAAGGCATATAAATGCACTTGTACGTAGTGCTTTTACCGAAAAATCACACAATTCATCCGTAGACGTGTTTTGGAAGGTTCTTAACCCCAAGTCGTTTGAATCACCTTAATAGTCACTTCTTTGATCAAATATTAAAAAAAAATTGTTGTCTTCATTTATCGTCTCATAAATATCTTTGAGAACTAAAAGCTCTTACAGAATCGTCTCATACTGTTCACTTATATTTCTTCAACTGATATGATGTATGAATTTAAAAGAAAATATATCTCCAAATAAAATAAATACTTCTTTGAACCAAAACGTTTCGACTTTGCTGAGCTGAAACGTTTTCACAAACGAATAAATCTGTGCATCTATCAGATGATAAAACCACAGGAGAATATTTTTATCGATCAACATTGAGAACATCGTTATGCATACGCTTCATTAATTCTTGTTAGTGGCGAGAACTGGGGTATGTGAGGTATACGAATGCACTCGAGTCTCTTGCAAAGGAATCCTCAGTATTTCAATGATTTAAATATGTTCTGCATACATTTCTCGGGCGTAATCGTCTCTGCAGATTCACGTCATAGGGAATAAAATTCCTACCGAATGGAGAACAGGGATCTTCCAAGTTACCAGGCATGGATTCAGGGAAGTGACCTGGGGGACAAATTGCTGTATATATCATTTTACACATTTAATATTATTTTATACTAACAATAATGATTCGCGCGCTATGCGGGCGTTAAGTATCTGATTAGCAGTTAAATTTTAAATATAAATTTTTCCGGGTGGCCTCTAAAAACAAAAACAAGTTTCTGTCTATTTCCCGGTTACTAAACATTTTTCCAAGTCACAAAAATTAAAAAATTAAAACTTTCCTTCCTAAAAAAAGGTTCAATTTAAATATTGAAGATTAAACTACAAAATCTAAGTATTTAAAGCATAGAACTTCTCCAAATGTAAAGTATTTAAAATTAAATTCAAATAATTTTTAATTCATCAATTAATCAAACAATTCTATCAGACTTTTTTCGACCTTGAGGTTCTTTTTTCTCTCAAAGTCTAAGCATTCTAAAAACGTTGAAAATTATATGATTTCTAGTGAGAAGAATAAAAAATAATGAATTGAAGCTTAATTGAACCGTTAGACATTAAACAACTCTATAAACTTCGTTTAGAATTTAAGTATTCTTAAATTAGGATCATGCACTAAGTCGATCAAAATTAATTATTTTCAAATGGTTCATCATGCTCTATAAAAATTCATCATTTTAATCTAAGGTGCAAAAGTAATAACTTGAAAATCAATTGAAGTGTTGCAGTACAGAACTAGATAAACAACAAAATCGGAATTTTTCAGGAGAGTGAAATAACATTCTGTAAAATCAACATCATTATTTAAATATAAAACCAAAATTTGTTCCCGAGCTGAAGTGTTTCTGAGGTGAGACCAAAAAAGTGTCATTAAAAAAAATTATTTAGTTCTGAGAAGTAGAATGTAAAACTTTACAATATCAAAGTGACAGGAACTTGAAATTAGAACAGGCTCGGTTACAGATCGCGATAAAAATGGCATTTTCAGTTTTCAGTTCCGAGTAAATCATTCAAGAATTCGGGGGTATAAATTTCATGTGTTTTGAAAATTATTTTTGGATAGCGACTATAAATATTTTTTTCAATTTCAAAAAATAATAAAAACTTGCACCCAAAGTATGGGGTGGTTAAATAAGAATAAAAAAGTTTCCATCCGAAAAATTGATTCCTTTCGCAGAAAATAAAGATTTAGTGTGACTGTATAGCACTCTAAAAGACTATTTTTCGCTGAAAAATCTATAAAAAGAAGAAAGGTATATTTTTCTTTATAAATAAACGGAAATCATTTTAAGAAATATCGTTTCTGATCGCAAGGCAAAAAGTAAAGTGAAAAAAACCTTATAAAAGTAGCTTTTTGTACACTGTAAAAACTATGGTTCCATTTTAATTGAGCATCACTTTTTTAGCGTCCTGTTATAATACCAAATCGTCTTGTTTTGATGCCATCGTTCGTACTATTTTACTTTGCTAACTTCAGATTGAAAAGTGGTACGTACTAGAGAACTAAAATAATGCATAGGGTGTATTGTTTCAATTGCTTGCAACTTCATGCTTTTATGAGAATTCTTTATTGTTTAAATTTTCTTTTACTTTTGAAATGTGATAGAGAAAATAGAAAAGGGGAAAAAGGTGGCATTATTTTAAAAAGAGGAAACTGGTGAATAAATATGTAATTATTACATACTAATAAATATAATAAATATTAATTATTTATTTGAATATAAGACAACGTTTAAATTGAAAATCATGCATAGAATTAATTTTTTTAATTGTAAAAGTTACAAAAGTTTGTAAAGTCGTTTTGAATTATTATTCAGTAATGAAAAATTCATATTATAATGATTGAAAAGTAATGAGGTGGATGTTCTTCCAAAGGTCCTTCCCGGTAGCCTAGGTGCTTAAATCACATCTTTCTCGAGGAACCCAGCTAACCTGTTACCATCCTGAAAGGTTCCTGAATGATCACATGTTATCAGAGGAATTGTTACTTGTATCTCAGTCTCCTAGCAGGTAACGGCATAATCGCCGTAGTTTAGCTGATAAATATCTGTTTTTTTATAAAAGCTTTGTTCACATATTATCTCCCTTTTCTGGAACTTATTTATCGTTTAATTATGTTCCTTTCCAACATTTTTGCAAAAATATTCATAATTATAATTCCGAAACGATGTATATTTTGAGGTTAAGCTGTCATTGCACGTTGCGTTTCCAAACATCACTTTGTTACAAGCATGTGATTACAATGGCGGGATAATGTTACCTGCTTCGCTTGTAATTTGTTACTACTTTGAGTGGGAAATATATTGTCACTGGGTGACCAGCATGGAAGTCACCAGTGACTGGTTTTTTTAATCTTGTTACAATTATGTGACTATTCGGACTAGTAACTGTGTTAGCTGGGAAGTAGGGTTAAGGGCTGAAATTGGAGATACCCGGATGGCTTTTCAAAGGTCGTACTGTTTCAATGGTTAATCCTAGTAGTCTAGGTGTTTTTCACAATAAGTGTATTTGGATATTATTTTTTATTTTTAAAAAGCTATTTAATTACATAATAAAATCATGACAATTTTTTTAATCGTTATTTTTATCTAATTGAATAGCTTTTAGAAAATAAAAAATAATGTGCAAACACACTTACATTAAAAAATAGTTATTTTTTTAATTATTGAAAAAATAAAGTTTCGTCCTATGCAATTGGTACTATTGTTTGGCCCTCGGCTGCAGACGTCTTGGATTTCCCCCACCTAACCTGAAATACCTAATTTAGATATAATATTTTTATTATTAAAAAGTTATTTCAATCATGAAAACTTACAAGGAAAAATAATTTTTGGCTAAATAAAAAAATAAAGTTTTGTCCCATGCAGTTGGTATTATTGTTTGGCCCTCGGTGTGCAGACATCTCGGAGTCTTGGATTTCGCCCACCCAAACCTGAAATACCTAATTACGACTTGTTACGATCCTGAAGATCCTGAATTTCATTTGACAGATTTAGGTTAGTTTTATACCGGCGTGTTCACACGACGTGCTTGCGAGTTAGATTCACATCTCGTTGATTATTTCTATGTACTTAATTGAGTTAAAACTATAAACGATTATCATTAATTCCTTATAAATGTTTTTTGAAAATTATGCTTATTTTGTTAATTAAACTCGAAGCAAATGAACAGAGAATCCGAATCCGAGGTTAAAAAGACCCCAGCACGTCAGGATTCTGACATAACCTCAAAATACCTCATAAAAAATAGTTTTTCGGGCCTGGAGGTCAGACCATGTTTACTATATGTTTTTGGGGTCGCCGAATCCGAGGTCCGAAACCCCCAAGCACGTCAGGGTTCTGAGGTAACCTCAAAAAACCTCATAAAATTTTTTTTTAAGTCCGGGGGTCAGACCATGATTATTATATGTTTTTGGGGTCACTGAAAAAATCGTATGTTTTTCAAGTGCCCTCCGCGTGAGGAATAACCCATATAATAAATATAATTATTATATATATATATATATATATATATTACAAACAAGTAATATGATACATCATAAAATATTATTTTGTATTACAAATAACGAAATGATATATGTTTAAAATCAAATAGACTTTCTAACCAAGCTAAAATATTTGAAAATTTTTAATAGAGCCGTGCAGTCGTTTATTCGAATTTTTAATACAAATTCAAGAACGCTTGGAACATTGGATTTTTCGAAATAGAAAAAAATTTAACTGTTCATCAAACCGCCTTGATTTCCTTGAATTATTACAATTTTTAAAATCAAAATAACTTTTTTTTGTGTAAAAATGGATCAAAAATTCAAGTAGAATCGTCAAAATTCGACTTGTTCGAATATTCGAATAAATCGAATTTCAAATATTCAACTTGAGGTTTGGAGTCATTTTTTTACAAAAAAAGGAGTTATTTTGATTTAGAAATTTTAATAGCTTAAGGAAATCAAACCTGTTTGATGTACATTTAAATTTATTCTATTTCGAAAAAACCAACTTTCCAGGCGTGTCTAAATTTGTATTACAAATTCGAATAAACGACTGCACACCTCTAATTTGTATAGTCACTCTCAAAGAAAGACCATTAACGAATATTTTCATCTTTGGCAACTTATTTTTCGAAGTCATTAATAAATTACGAATTAGAATTAGGTTTCAGCTAATTTCGATAATTTATTTTTCTGCATGTTAGCTTTTTTTGGAATCAGCTAAAGAAATTTTAGCAAACTGGCGCATTCTATTCTGCAAATATAAGTGAAAAGTGTAGGCCAAAACTTCCTTCCCATGTTCTGCACAAGAAAAGTAAAACTTGAGTTTAGAAAAATCATTCAAGACTAAGTCAAAAACATGACTTTGCTTGCAATGCAGAGAAAACGAGTTTTCGATTGATTTTATAAAATCAAAGAGTTTAAAATTCGGGTACTGGAGATTGTAATTTTGATCTAAAGTGATTAATTTTCCACTGCATGATTAATTTAGATTTGACCTACACTTTCGTCGCTTGCAGAATAAAATAGTGCGGATTTGCAATCAACGCAGTTCCTCTTCTAATTTTTGACAAATTTGACCTGTAATGTAATACATTAAACAAGGATTGTAAAAATGGCCCGGTGGAGTTTTCTACTACTGTTTTTATGTTTATCGCATTAATTATGCCGATGTGTATCGCTGCGGGGTGCAAATCAAGTTACAAAAGTGAACTCGGAGAACCTGAAGATCCCGAATATGAAAAAAATTAATTTTTCCGTCGTTTCGAAAGACCCAGCTATTAAAGCTTTATGGCAAAAAGCTTTAATTCTGAAAAATTTTACCGTGAAAGCTGGCCAGTTCGTTTATAGTAAACATTTTTTAAAGGAAGACATTCTCCACGAGAAAATCCTGAAAGGACCCGATGGCACTAGTTTGTTAAAGGTATAAAATTATATATTTACTGTAAAATCGAAATCAAAATTTACAAATAAAACAAAAGTAAATTTTTTTTTTATTCAATAAACTGTATTATTAGGTATTTTCACTTATTACTCGTTTCAAAAAAATTCGGTTTGTTTTCCCGCCAGCAAGTGCAACAACAAACACAATTTATTCATATTTTTAGTAATTTTCAGAATAAAAAATATGTACCAAGTTAGTCTAGTCAATGTCTTATTTGAGTAGGATACAAAAAAGTGACGTTAATTTCAGGATTAAATTAGAAGGCTACAAAATGTATGATACTAACCTCAATTTTCCTTCTTTAACAATTCATGCGACCAAAATCTTAAATTAATGTTACTTTTTTTAAACGAGAAGTAAGTGAAAATACCTAATAAATACAGTTTATTGAATAAAGAAGAATTTACTTTTGTTTTATCTTTAAATTTTGATTTCAGTTTTACGGTAATTACATAATCACTTACCATTCTCAAAATAGTGCCATTAGGTCCTTTTAGGATTTTCTCGTGGAGAAAGTCTTTTTGCCATAAAGCTTTAATAGCTGGGTCTTCCGGAACGATGAAAATATTATCTTTTTCATATTCAGGTTCTCTGAGTTCACTATTGTAACCTGATTCGCACCCGGGATCGATACACTTTGGCATAATTAATGTGATGAATAAACTTAGAAACACCAGTAGAAAACTCCACCGGGCCATTTTCACAATAATTTTATAAAGAAACCGTTTTATTGTTACATTTTTAAGAGTTTGTAACGACTCTACATGACGAAAGCCATATAACCGTCAAAACAACACGAAAAAAGTTACAGTGACAGTTCGCGGACGTTTGACGTTCCCATGTGCTACGTTACGTCATTGAAATTTGATCCTCACTTCAGTCCTGTTTTGATCCAAAAAAGTTGTACTAAAAGGTCGTTTAGCGGCATCAAAATCAAGTGGCATTAGAATGGAGCCACCCGAGACTACATTTTTGGAGGACTGTTTCAATACCGAAAACTAGCCTTGAAATGATACTTTTTTTTTACAGTGTAGCAAATGGAGATTTAAGATTTTAGGTTGAAATTTGATTGGTACTTTGATGCTGAAAAAAGTGTAAAATAGTTTTATTTAAGCCCCCTTTCTTACAAAAAAAAGTATTCTATTATTTTACTATACTTAAAAACTTTTAGAATGAGAAATATGGTCAGAAAAAAGGTTTAAAAAAGGTAAGATGTCAGGCAATTAAAGAAAAGATGGGAGGTCAGTACAGAGAGTCAGTTATCTGGTCTTGCGTTACAAATAATTTTATCAATATATTAAAAATATATCAAATATATAATATATTTAAAAAGTTATTTCAAACAAATCCTTTTAACACAGCATGCATTTGATTTTTGAAGATTTTTTCATGTAAAAAGCCGAATATAAAAATTAAATAATTTTTGTTATATATAAAATAATTAGTTTATATAACATTGATAAATAAAAATAAATATGAAAAATATAAAAAATAAAATAAATTAAAAAATAAATAAGCAGAACAACTTCATTTTACTTCAAGTCAAAGATGATGTCAAGACAGACTTATGCTATAAAATCTGTCCAATTAAGAGGACAGAGAAAGCTGCGAGACAAAAAAAAACACGCGAAAGATGAGCGGAAATATATGATCTTCAATGTGGAGGAAGAGAATGAATGAATTTGAAAATTATTATAAACAATCTTTTGCTATCTTTCAAACATTATTATTATATGTATAAATTCTTTACCAAGTCCCAGAGAGAAAAAAATACTGCTGTGAAGTACTATGGGTGTATTGATTTGTGGTATGTCATGAGCACTTTGCTTCCTCATATATGGAGGTTTTTCTCTAAAAAAACAAAAAAAGGACATTTTCATTATTTTCCAAGCTTATCTTTATGTCTTACCGAAAATCAAAGAGACCATAAAAAGGTGAATCAATGTGTTCTGTTATAACGAACCACCTTTTTAACTTACGGTAGTGTTATATTCCAAATTAAAAAATCCTCATATAATCAATGTAACTTTTTTTTAAACTTAATAAGTCGCAACTGATTGATCCTGCAATGTCATCGATGGTTTCTTCAATAGGTCAATCGACGCATCTCGAAGATGCAAATAATGACATCAAATGCAGTACTGGTATATTCCAAATCTTAAAAGAGCTTTTTCCAAATGAACAAGATAAACAATATATTTAAAAGAATTACAAACACAGAAAAAGCAGAAGATAAACTTTACATCGATTTCCGACGAAAGATTCTTTGCAACAAAAATTAACTTCAAAGGATAAACTTTACACAAATGTCGGTTAAACTTTCTTTTCTTTGTCCATGACAAACACATGTATTTTGAAAGACGCGAAGTTGGCTGAGCAAAAATTTATCGCTCTAAAAAATTGCCTGCAACAAATTTTATTCTTAGTTTTTTCTGTGAGGTATTGCTAAATCATAAGAGGTCATGAAAGGCTATTAAGTGGGTCAATGGGTGCGCCTTGAAAACATGAACAAATAAATCATATACAGTCCTATTGTATTCCCAATATTAAAAAATGTTTTCTGATATAAACAAGATAAAAAATATATTTGAGAAAATTCTAAACAGGTATTGCTAGATCATAAGAAGACATGGAAGGTTCTTTAATAGGTCATTCGGCGCGTCTCGAAAGCGCAAGCAAATATATCAGATATAGTGATGTGGTGTTCCTAATATTAAGAAAGTTTTTCTCATATAAACAGAATCATCCCTTGTTTAAACTTCATAAATCGGTACTAGTAGTTCATAAAAGTTTCGTCAGATATAGTATCGTTATATTTTGAATAACAAAAATTTTTTTCTCATACTAACATAGTAAACATTCTTTTTCAAATTTCCAAACGCACAAGCAACCGCATCTAATTGGCCGATCTAGCTCAAAATCCTATCAGACTTAGAAATAAATTAGTAGAGCTACAATTTTTCTGGGGTCGAATTAGGTCGAAATATGTCAAAAAAGTACATTTCAAAATTTAGGTTATTACAAGACTCCCTCTATGAGGAAGCAAAAAGTAAAGGTAATTCTAAAAATCCTGGGGGGGGGGCGTCGCCGTTTTTGCCACCCTGTAGATCCGCACCTGCAGGTTACTATCTCGTTCTAAACGAATTTGATTTTTCCTTCTTTTACGAGTATTATTCCCTCGCTGCCTAAGATATTCGGTTAAATTCCCTCCTTGGGATCCGTGCCTTTCTGCAAATATGATTTATCCTTCGGTATCGACTGACATAAATTTCCTTAGATACGGTGGAATGAATTTGACGTGTGTGCCATTGCCGCGTAGACATCTTTTCATCTGAAAAATCTATGTGTGGCTCTGCTCTGCATCAAAGATATATACAAGTACCATTGTAGCTCGGAGAAAGACGTTGAAATTCTGTTCTTTTAAACTGAAAAATCTGTTTCTGACACGCGAAGGGTGCATTTGAACATCCCGGGGCAACAACTGCCGCTCTAATACTCCATTTACTTTATTTCTTATCTACTGTCTATTCTTCACAAATTCTTACACAATGGGTTTTATGACCCCTTTCCGAAAAGTTTATTTAACAGAAGTAACTGACGGGGCTTGTTGTGGGTACTTTTCCAGTGGGTGGTGAAGTCGAATTTTTTTCGCATTGAAACAGAAAAAGATACAAGGAGCCGTGCAATAATTACGTGAAGTTCTTTTCTGAAATTTTGAACCCCCTTTGTTAGGGACCGTAAGGCGATTTTGGGCTTGCAATAAAATAGATAAATTCTCAACAAAAAATGTGATAGTTGATATTTAAACCAAGAAGAGATTTCCATTTTATATCAAAAACAGCGGGATTCAATTGAAAAGGACGAATTTTCAACAAGATAGTTGAATCCTCAACCAAAACAGATACATTTTTAACCAAACAGTTGAATTTTTCACAAAAAAGACGAATTTTTAACTAAGAAAAATTCATTTCATACTAAGAAAGATGAATTCTCAACAGAATATATATATATTTTGTACCAAATAGTTGAATTTTTTACCAGAAAGGACGAATTTTCAACAAAACTAGAGCTTCATACGCGCGCCCCGCGCGCGACCAATTCAGTTGCATGAAATTATTTTATTTGGAAATGAATTTCAATAAAATACCATGAAATTAATTTTTACTTCCATAATTTTGATTTGTACACGGCTTCGCATGGATACCCTCTCACGATGAAGAATAAATATTTGTGCAACTCTAAAAATTTTCATGCAACTTTGGAAAAAAACCTGTAAAATGTCGGCGCGTACAAATTTTCATAGAAATAAACAGTAAATGGTCTCGAGAAGAGTCCAGATGTCAAGCCATTTTGAGCGCGCATAGCACTCGGATGGATGACCATCTGCGACGTATACGACCGAGTTGTGTATTCGCTGCGTTTTAACCTCGGTTTTAACTAACGTAGACCAGGAGGTTTGACGGGACGGTTTCTTCGACAAATTGCCAAACTCTTCATTTGCTCATGAAAATATGAAAGTTGTTTATATAATTAATAATTCTTCTAAATTCACAAAACCTAATTAATAATTATTTTAAATGTGCAAAGTATCGTAGAAAAGAGTCATCGGAAGGATATTCTTAGTTAATTCTGTAAAATAAATTGAGCCCATTCGCTGACAAATAGCCAAATTCTGAATTTGTTTATGCAAATTATTTAAATTATTAATAATTATTGTGAATTTATGAAGCAACACAGAAAATTGTCATCAGAAAGACATTCGTTATTGACTTTGTAAACAAACTGTACCTATTCCTTGAAAAAAGCCAAACTCTGAATATGTTTATGAAAATTGTTGTAATAATTAATAATTATTATATATTCTAACTAATTTATCCTATTCGTTGAAAAAAGGCCAAGGTCTTAATTTTTTTAGGAAAATTATTTAAAAAATTAAAAATGCTTGGAAATTTGCAAAGCATACAAAAAAGTCAGTGGAAAGATATTCTTAGTTAATTCTGTAAACAAATTTAGCCTATTTGTTGAAAAATACACAAAACTCTATTCGTGGAAAAATGGCGAAACTCTGAATTTGTTTATGAAAATTGTTTAAATAATTAATAATTCTTGGGAATATACCAAGCATAGAAAAAAGTCACCGAAAAATATTCTTAGTTGACTCCGTTTTCTTTAAAGATAAATGAGCTAAGAGTAAACACATTTGTTAAATTTTCTAAACTTCTTTAAATTCCAAAAATAATTCAAATTTCAATGTTTTCTAATAAAAATAGCACAGATGAATTCATATTTTCAATTGTTTAGGATTGCAATAATAGTTACAATTAGAAGGAAGTTTTATTTTTTGAAAATGTAACTGAAAGTTAAATAAAATAAAATTATAAATGTTCATAATTTTGTATTGTTAGTTAAAATTATAAGGATGTAATCGTCTTTGAAAATGTAAATGAAAGTAAAATAAAACAAATTTCTAAATGTTCATAATTTGTATAGTTTATTATTCTAATAAAAAAAATTCTTTTCGAAAAAAAGTAAGGCTGTATAATTGTAAAGAAAAATATTAAGAAATGAGCCAAAATATTAATTAAAATTGTAATTTTTTCTTTAAAAATAATTAGCCCAGGATGAAATCATTTTGAAATGCTTAAGATTTCCAAAATAGTTTAAATTTTTAAAGTCCTAGACGTCAAAAATGTAACTAAAATGAAAATAAAATGAATTGCTAAATATTAATAATTTTCCATTATTTATAATTATAATAATAAAAGTTTCAAGTTGTAGTTGAAATTGTAATTTTTTTTTTAAATTTGCTTGAAAGATATCTAAATTTTGAAAAAATGAAAAAAAAACACAGAATGAATTCATTAAAATGTTTTAATATTACATCACAATTAAAATTAGGGAAAAATATATTGCATGTGAAAAATTAATTCAGAAAATCTTTAAAAAAACAATATCATTTTATTGAGGAGATTATTAAAGTACCGGAAGCAATTATCAAAATGAAAAAAGACTACAATTGATGAAAAGAAAAGTTTTCACCATTATTAAAATTTGTATTGGTTTTTTAATTCTCATTAGATATATTGTGCATATATTTTCTAATAAAAATGAATTCGTTTAAAATGTTCAAATGGTTTTGATTTTAATATTATAGTTTAGATAGAGAAGTTGTGCTTATTATTAAAAAGGTTATAGCTGCATGTATGTTTTAACGTAAGCTAAAAAATAGCCAAACTCTGAATTTGTTTATGAAAATTGTTTAAATAATTAATCATTATTGTGAATTTGCAAAGTAGCATAGAAAAGAGTCATCGGACAGGTATTCTCAGTTGATTCCGTGAACAAATTGAGCCTATTCGTTGAAAAATGGCCAAACCAAAGATATTCTTAGATAATTATGTGAAAAAATTGAGCCTATTCGTTGAAAAATAGCCAAACTCTGTATTTGTTTATGAAAATTGTTTAGATGTAAGACGGCATAGAAAAAACGTTGAACTCGCCCCCCCCCCCCCCTCCTCCTCCCCAAAAGACTTTACGCAATTTATGCACGGCCCCCAATAAGTTACCATATTTGTTTGATTAAAAAAAATTCTATCTTTGGTGAACTGTTTTTGAAATCCATCGAATATAGGAATTTAGTTTTTGTAGATGTGACTTTGTTTGATTTGCGTCACTTCAATTAAAATTTCGTACAAAATGAAAAACATTATAACATTTTTTTATATAAGCAATTCTTTCTAATTAAATATGGGCTAAGTATTCAATTAAAAAATTTCACTGAACAATTTTTCGTTGTTAAGAGAAAAAAATGTTACTTAAATTAGTTTTATTATATAACTCTTTCCCTTGAAACTGAGGTTAATTCATTTCGTTCTGAATCAAATTTAAATGCATCGCTACTGTCGATGCATTAAGTCATTCTTCGGAACTTCGAAATATAATGTCTGTGATATCAATAAATTCGTGAATTCTTTGAATAGCAAAAAACTAACATTATTTTCAGTTTCAATCATAAAAATTAAATACAGGAACATAGATAATTATTTTCATTCACATCTGGTATTCGAATTAAAGTTTTTAGAGTAGAGAAATGTACCCTCGAGAGCAAAATTGATTAATTTATACTCAAAGCGGGGATGTACGATACACGAGCATCGTCGCAAGAGTTTATTATACAGTTGTAGTTAAAAAAAAGTAATGAGGGATGTACATTTTCAACTGGAGCAAAAAGAACGTTAATGGTGAAAATGATTCACTGGAAGTTTTTAAGTGCATGTACTATATCCTGCCAAAAATATCTGCGATGCAAAAAATCTTCCAAGTACAACGTGAAATCAAAGACTACATTATAGATATTAAAAAAAAATCCTAAAAAGCCATGTTAGACTTTCTAAAACTTGGCGGGATTATATTATACGCCAACCAGCAATTTTTAAAAATACTTTTACTTATACATTTAATCCAGACAAGTTTTTAAATCTTCAAATCGGATTTTTAAAATTTATTAACAAAATTTCTATAGGGCACTCAATAAAAAAAAGTTTCCGAATATATTTTATTATGAATATTTTTCCCAATTACTTGGCCAACTTTGATTTCACAAATTCAGGTATTTTTGGTGGGATTTCATGCTTTTTTGTATTTTTTAAATAAAATAAGTACGCACAATTAATTTAATTTTCATTAAATTACTAATTCACTGAATGAAAAGAATTAAATTAGTTGTTTCAATCATTTTTATTAAAACTTAATTAAATAAATTAAATTGATTTATTATTTAATTCAATTTAATGGTACCATTATTCAATTTCCATTTTGATGGGATTATTCAATTTAAATTCAAAATGAAAAGGGTGGCTAGCTTTACCAAACTTAATCGATACTTATTAAAAATAATTTCAATAAATCTTCAATTGAAATCTATCCAAACAATTGACACCAATTTTAAATGACAAGTCTGTAGCAACATATTCTCGTTATATATTTCAAAATTTTTTGATATCTTGAATTGTTTTTAAATTTTCACCATTGACCTTAACTCTGAATATTCTGTTCTCACACTAAATATATAAAATTTAAAAAACTATTCTATAGACATTGAAAATTTCTGCAATATATATCGAGAATATATTGCTACAGACTTCTCATTAAAATTTGATGTCAATCGGTTTGATATGTAAGGATGTAGAGGTGAGCACTGGTTGAAAATTGGTTATTTTTATGTTTTTGTTTTAATCTCACAGTTTCTAAGTCATTGCCATAAAATCATGCTCAAACTTATTTTTCAACGGCTAGTCAGTCAGCTGTCAAGTTTAATTGAAATCGGTTGAGAATCGCTACCTCGAATCTTCATTTTGACTTTGAACATATAGCTCACATTACGAAACAGAGAATTTCAGTTTCTATAAGATTTCGTCTAAAATATTAATATTTTGTGCTAAAATTTCAGGACATGATAGAGATATACATATTAAAAGGAAGATGAATTCCTATTTCACAGAGTGAAACAGATCAAATTATTATGTATTTCAATTGTTTGATAAAAAAAGGTGTGTCTACATCCCCTCAATGATAGACTTTGCTTATTTTTAACTTTTATTTATTCATCAAGAAAAATTAGAGATTTCTGCCCAAATAGTGATGAAAGGAAACAGAAATTTCTGCGATAATTAAAAAATATTTAGTTAGATCAAATAATGTATTTATTTATCATATTGTATAAATTATACAATACAAATTTAATAGCATGATTATCCAAAAATTCGTAAAATAACTAAAAAAACTATTTGGTTAAGCCAAAAGTTATCTTTTCTAATATTCCAGTAATTTTAATTGAGATTAATATTTCAAATTAATCGATAGAGTTCTCACAACTTTGGGTTATAATTTGACGAACAGCAAACAGGTCGAAAAGTTATAATAGCAAAAGTTTATAACTAGTGTCGTGTTTTCTATTTGTTCAAACGCTTTCCTTGTAATTTTTAAAAAATATTTTACGGTATATTGCAGAAAACCTGGAAAATTCCGAAAAGTCGGGGAATTTTGTATTTTATCTGAAAAAATATGAAAAGTCGAGAAATTTTAAAATTTTCTAGAAGTGTTCATCCTTTTTTATATTCAGTTGTCTATTTTTTATAATAATTTAACTACTTCACACTGTATGTGTTCAAAATAGATGAGAAACTGAATTGTATTATTTTAGCGATTTGACTAAGTTGGATAACATTATAATTATTTATAGAAAAACTACATCTTGATTTCAAATAATTATTAACTTTGAACATAATATTCCTTTAAAATGAACTAATTTTGCAAAAGTTTGAATTAATTTTTTGAAATATTTGACTTATCAGAATTTGTAACTGTACGATTTAAAAACCCCCACTTAATGTATTTGAATCAAAGGGGAGGTACTCTTGAAATCTTAGCATATCGAAGTAATAAGTAGGTGAAATATTATATTTATGAATTGTGATGATTGAAAAATTAATAATGATACAAAAATTATCAGTTTTTATAAAAATTGGTACAAAATTGATGAAAGTTGAAAATTAGATTTGATTAAAAGGTGTATTTTCTACTGAAAACAGTATGAAATAATCAAGAAGTTATGTATATGAAGAATGTATTGAAAAACAGTTGAACATTGTTCTCTATTTTTGGAATCTAAAATCCATTTTCCGCGACCGAATAAGTAATAAAATCTCAATCACATCCATACTTCAGCTTCGTCATTTAAAAACTTTCAAAACGTTATTGGTTTTCTGTCACTCTGTGAATAATGCATGCGAGAAGCCGTAATCATTCAACAAATCATTCTGTTTATTGATTTTGTTTCGCGTTCATTTTTTTAAATAGCAGAGTTTATTTGAACCAAAAAAATGTGCTTTTGCGACAGTTTATGAGAACTGAAATATTTGTTTCTCGTGATTTTGGTGAAAAATTTACTACAATTTAACATTAAACATTAAACATCAAACATTTTATATAAATATTAATTCCATTTTAGGAATTCCTGGTCAAAAGGGAGATGCTGGTCCTCAAGGTCCAAGAGGAATGCGTGGTGAGTTTAAGTATTTTATTTTTATACAATATTATATTATTATATTGAATATAAATATAGTAGGGAATCGTTAATAAAATACGTTCATCGTTCTTATTTTGTTTAAAGAAAGATGAGAATAACATTTCCGTGAAGTTGAAAAGGTTGCAACGCATTTTTAAATTTAGCAAACGCTACCCCCTACATTTCTTCCTCATATTAAAAAAATACTGCCATTTTTATTTATTGATTTTTTAATCGTTTTAGACTTAAAAATTTTTTCTTTTTAGTTTTCGATTGAAAAAATAACAATTAGAAGCTAAAACATTCTTTCATTTCCAGAGAGTATTTCTTATTATTTATTGAGGAATAAGCCCTACATTTTTTGAAACTAAAAAAAATTATTGAAGACATTATCGGACCTGGAATACGAAAATTTTGAATATTATTACAATGAATGGTCTGGAATGGCCTCTAAACCTTTTTTTTTCTAGAATAATATGCACAGGATTTATTTTTTAATATAAGGAGAATATTCTTATTAACGCATAAATTCAAAATATTTATACCGGGTGACAGAGAAAAATCTTGAAATTCGAAATACAAAAAAAGACACATTTTTGATCATCTGAATCTATATTACTGTGAAATGTATTTGCTGACTGAAATGTACTAAAAGTGACTAATGTGCATTAATGATGTAACTAGTGTTTTTTTCAGTTCAAAAGAATTTGAGGAAATTCGTAGAACTTTCATTTGAATTTGAATGAAAACGGGTAAAAGTAAAGAAGTAAAACGGGAGTGAATTTAGAAGAAATCAAGGAAATTCAGGAGACTTTTGTGAAATTCCTAAGAACGAGAATCAATTGAACGAAATTGAACAAATCGAACAATTTCCATAATTCAGAGTAAATTCAGCAGGATTTAAGTGAATTGAAAAAAATAAAAAAAACTAATTAACTTAAATTAACTTAGACTTACTTTAGAGGAATATAAGGAAAATGAGAAGAATTCGATGAAATTCATAAGAATTTGAGTGAATTGAACGAAATTCAAAAAATCAAATAATTTCCATTGAACTCAGTAAAATGGAAGTGAACTGAATTCAGGGCGAATTAAACAGACTAAAAATGCAAGGTGAATTGTTCAAAAACGTGAGTCATTTGTAGATAATTAAAAAATATTGACAAAATTCATTTAATTCAATCAGTTTGAAGTGAATTTAGAAAAATTCAAGGGAATTCAAAAGAATTCGATGAAATAACTAAGAATTCAAGGTGAGTTCAAAATACTCGGGCTGATTTAACAAAAAATCCATTGAATTGAGTAGAATTGAGCAAATGTATGAGAATTCAAGTGAAATCTAAAGAATTTAGAAGTAAAATTTAAGTAAAACTGGTGTAAATTCAGGAGAATTGAAGGGATTTCAAAAGAATTCAATGAAATTGAAACGAATCCAAAGTAAATTTAAACGAATTCAGGATAAATTGATAAGGAACCAGAGTGAATTCAAAACAATTCAAGTAAAATTCAAAACAGGTCAAATGAATTGGAAAAAAATTTAGAAGCATTCAAGGGACTTTAGGAGACTTGTATGGAATTCATAAGAATTTGAGTGAATTTAACGAAATTATAAAAATGAAAAAGCTTTCGTTGGATTGTGAAAAATGAAAGTGAACAGAATTCAGGGCAAATTCAAAAAAATTGATGTAAATTAAAAACAAAGTTGCAAAAAAAAACAATGAATTACATCAAATTCAAGTGAATTGAAGGTAATGAAAGGGGATAAAGATGAATTCGACGAAATTCATTAAAATTCGAGTGAATTCACAACAATACAAAAAATAATAATCAAATTTATTGAATTCATTAAGTTTGGTGTAAATTTAGAAAAATATAAGGGAATTCACAAAAATTGGATGAAATGCCTAAGAATTCAAGGTGAGTTCAAAAGTCTTCAGGATGAAAATAATTTTTTTTAAATCCATTGAATTAAGTAGAATTGAGTAAATTTAGAATATTGTAAGTAATTTCGAAAGAATTTAAAATTCAGGGTGAATTCGGAAAAATTCAAAATAATTCAATAGAGTTCAAAGATCACTAAAGTAAATTACAGCTAAAAATACATTTTAAACTAGTATAGGAATCTTTGAACTATAGAAAAATGTGTATTTTTTTGTGTTTTGAAATTTAAGATTTTTTTCTGTCGTCCGATATAAATATTTTTAATAAGTTAGTACGGAAAATATTTTTTCTCATATTTCAAAAGAAATCCTGCACATATTATGCCAGGAAAATAAAATTGAGGGGCCATTTCTGCACATTAATTGTAATGGTATCAAAATTTTCACATTCTAAGCTCGATAATATTTTCAAAATTTTGTATTTTCGTTTGATAAAATTTGAGGCTCACTTCTCAATGAATAATAAATACTTTTTATGGATAAAAAAAGGTTTTAAACTTAAATTTGTATGATTTTAAAATCGAAAACTAAGAAAACTTATTTTTAGACCTAAAGCCTACTATAGGCTAAAGCGTCTACAGGCTGTAGCGAAACCTTTAAACAATTTTTTGAAAATAAAAAAAAAATTAATAACAGTACCTTCTGACCAAATAGAAGAAATTGACGGGTTAGAGCTTGAAAATTCAAACAATAACATTTTTATTGGGCACCCAAAAATATAGCTATTTTATTATGTGACGCAATGCTGGCAGTACAAAAAAAAAACCTGGTCCTTATATTGGCGATCGTTCGAAACAGAGATAATTCCTGGAAAATTGATTGCTCTTTGTACATGTTATTCTATAGCGAATAGAATCCAAATTCAAATATGAAAAAATACATATCACTTCAATTCCCTTCGCTGAACTTAATTTCGTAAATCGTGTAGAATAGTACAGTTCGAAAATTACATCCATTTCAATAGAGGGTTTTACTTCCGATACTCCATTCCCCAGCAAAAACTCATTTTGTAAACATAATGTTTGCAAATAACAAAAGTGAATTGAGTAAATTGAATTACAAAATCTATACGTCGCAGTCACTTACTGTAATTAGACATTTCTTAGAATTAATATGGTTTTAAATAAAAATCACTTAACCCTAGGTGTTGATTTTTGAAAAATTGCAAACACGGTCTCACAATTGGTTCATTCATATTATGAAAATGTAGTTCATTACGTGTAGACGAAGATTTAAACAAAATATTTTATAACACATTTCAGTTTAAATAATGCTTTTCACTCAGAATTCTGTCAAATAAAATTTTCAATCCTTTCAGTCCAGCCAAAAAAACAATATTCTTTGACATTCTTAGTTCTTTAAATAATAAAACAATTTTTTATGTACAAATTATTTAAATTTTCTACCATGAGGGATGAATTTCCTGCCCAAATAGATGAGTGTTTAAATAGCTGTGAATTAGATCTTGAGTTTTTCCACTTTGTTTGTATTTACAATTTTATGGTGCTTATTTGATAAGCACTTTGCTTACTCATTTTAATTAATTAGCAAATATGTTTCCTTCTTCATAGAGAAAGTCAAAATAACAAAATATAAATAGGTCAATAAAAACGTCTCGAATCAAGGAGTCTTTTCTATTCTTGTATGAACTTTGACCTATGTTAATGAAAAAAGTTTTTCTGTTCAAAATAGATTTTTAAAGTTTTATATAAATGTCCATAACTTCCGTACTCTTCAAGACAATGTATTAATATTTAGGTCAATCGATTTGTCTCGGATCAAGGAATCTATTCCGTTCTGTAACCAATTTTGAATTATGTTAATGAAGAAAGTTTAACTATAAAAAACGATTTTTCAAATATTATAAAGGCACTGTCTATAGTTACGGAATTTTCCGTAACGTTAGCCCTAAACGAGGTGGAAAAGGGGTTAGACTTACGGAAAATTCCGTAACCATAGACAGTGAGTATGATAAATAACCACAACTTCCTTACTCTTCAATAAAATGTGTGAATATTATAGGTCAATTGATTCATGTCGAATCAAAAAAATTGTTATATTCTTGAATGAACTTTAAATTATGTGAATAAGAAAATTTTTAATAAAAAAATCGATTTTTTAAATAATATGAATGGCTATAACTTCTTCACTCTTCATTAAAATGTATCAATATTGTAGATTAATCGATTCGTGTCAAGACAAAGAATCTTTTAAATCATTGCTTCAACTTTGAATTATGTAAATGAAAAAAGTTTCACTATGAAAAACCGATTTTTAAAATAATATAAAATGCTCACAAAAATGTAATAAGTATTTTTAGAAATCCTTCATTCAGTTTCAAGATAATAGTAGTGCAAATAGGCCAAGCCACGCTGAAAAAACCAGTTCTCGTCAGATCACTGAAGTTAAGCAGCGTTGGGCGCGGTTAGTACTTGGATGGGTGACCATTCGAGAATACTGTGTGCTGTTGGCATATTATGGGTGTGGTGAGCCCAAACTTGTAGTTATTTATAACTACAAGAAAACTATCCACCTAGAAACACTACCCGAATCGGGTAGTGTCACGCCTACCCTGAAAGGGAAATGGCTTAATGGTATACATACAAATAGGCCCTCCAAAATTTATCAATTTATCTGTAACCGTCTATAAGTAATCGTGTTCACAAAAAAGTGTGACATCCACACACATACACCAGGACAATTGCTCATAAAATTGTATTAGATAATTTTAAATTAAGGAACGTCTAATTGAATGCATTTTTAAGAAAATAGTTTAATTTTCAACAAAATAATTAAATTTTAAACAAAATAGTGGAATTTTTAACAAAATTTTTTAATGTTTAACCTACAAAGATGAATTTTCAAGTAAATGCTCGAATTTTCAAACACAAAATAATTAACTTTGATCAACAATAGTAGCAGTTTCAAACAAGTATTTGAATTTGTTAGAAGACAGTTGCATTTTCAAGAAAAAAGGGATTTTTTTAATCGGAAAGGACAAATTTTCAACAAAACAGTTGCATTTTTGACCAAAAAATATGACTTTTTAACAAAATAATTGAATTTTCAAGAAAATAGCGGAATTTTTAACCGTATACTGGAATTTTCTACCTACAAAGATGAATTTTCTAAAAAAAAAAACGAATTTCCAACAAAATAGTTTATTGTCAACCGAAGAGATGAATTTTTAACCAAAATGACGAGTCTTCAACCAAAAAAGACGAAATAAATTGTCACGAAATAGCTGAATCTTGAATCCGAAGAGTTTAATTTTTAAACAAAAAGTTGCATTTTTAATTCAATTTAAATTATTTTCAAACCAAATCTTCTACAAAAAATAATTGCTTAACAAAGTGGTTGATTCAAGCTTCAATGAAGTAATTGAATTTTCAACAAAACATGAATTCTCAACGAATAATGTAATAGTAGATATTTCAACCGAAAAATATTCTTCACCATACCTCAATCGAAAATTCGACTTTCGATGCCTGTGGAGCGGGTCAATAATCGAGTTTTCTACCCTACGGAAGAAAGTGACAGATCAATGTAAATGGCGGTGTTTAATTATTGGTATGATGAAAAATCGTATACACTATTAATTTTAAATAAAAAACAGTTTAATTTAAGCAAACAAGACGAATTTTTAAACAAAATAGTTCTATTCTCGATCAAGGAAGACTAATTTTTAACCTAACAGTTACATTTTTAACAAAAAAAGAGGAAATTTCGACCAAAAAAGATGAATTTTTAAACCAAAAAGATACATTTTTGAAAAAATAGTTGAACTATTGAAAAAAATTGTAGTTGAATTTTTAATACCAAAATATGGATTTCCAAATAAAAAGTTAATCTTCTACCAAAATAGTTAAATTTTTAACTTATTTTCATTTCATTCAATTATTATTTTATAAACGGAATAAAACAATTTAAAAATAAAGATATAATTTAAAATTTGTTTCGAATAATTAAACCTTAAATTTTCACAATTTTCAAATTATTCAACCAAACTGTTTAATTTTCAACCAAATAATAAACATTTTAACTAAAAATATAAATTAGTTATTTTATAAACGGAATAAAACAATTTCAAACAAAAGTTTAAAAATTTCAAATTCGATTCTCGGCCTTTTATAGAAATTCCCTGACTTTTGTAAGTATTTCTTCATAATCCCTGACTTTTTCCTGATTTCCAGGTTTTTTTCTGACCAGCGGCCACACTGAAAAGTTAATTTGTTAAACGCAAAAAGAATTTAGGTACTAGTTTTTCATTTGATTAAGGCTGAACATTCTCGCGTGCAAGGTCAAATTTATTTGAAACAATGCAAAATTTTTGTTCTGTTAAATTTTACCGAATACTTAGAACAATTATGAGAAGGACATTTCAAGAAAGGAATTTTCTACACGTACCGAAAAAATCTGGCAATTTGTATCAAAACTTCGGTACCCGTATCCACGGCCTTTAAAAAAAGTTAAGTTTTATATTATCAAGGAAATTTATTTTCTTGAAAATACTCCCGTGATGTTAAACAAAATTTATATATTAAAAACAATAAAACCCCAATATTTAAGTGATGATTACGCAATGTTATATTCATTCAACTTTATTACACTATGTGCTGGATAGCACATTAGTCGTCTCATGAAATGGGTAGAGTAATTAGACAGATAGTGCAACTCTCTGATCTATTACTCCGTTTTAAGGTTATTGCACAATCCGCTATCAGTTCATGAATTGTCTACACATTTCATGAAATGACTAATAAATATACATTAAGTGGCCACGACATATATTCAATATTCATCAATATTTTCATAGCCATAGTATAGGAGATATAAAAAGTGACATTGTTGTATTAAGAGCCACGAGTAGTAAAATCTCGAGGGGTTAGATGAAATATTTTACTGAGGAAAGGATTAGGGAAGCCTTTTATAGGGTAATTTCTGACTTGGAAAAGCACATAGCCGAATTAATCTGGGCGTTATTGCAGAAACCGTGATACGCTTACTTTGAAGCAGGAACTTGATCCCTTGGTACCTTATAACCCCATTTTGCTCTCAACATTTCCTTCCCTTCCCTTTCACCTTGTTCGTTTTCTTCCCCTTTCCTTTATGCAAGGAAGAAATGACATAACGAACTTATTAAGCGGTCGTTACCTTCCAATCATCTCGTGTATAATCAACTACTAACGCTATCTTCACACAAGCAAGGTAATTGTCTCACAATGAGGATCGACACATTTTGGAAGCTTGATGGTTACACGTGTATCGTCCGTGGCGAATTAGAAGTCTATTTGCTTCAAAATGGCAAATAGAAAATTTATTTCCACGAATTATTATTTTTTTATTTCTCTGAATTTGATACAGAAATTTCACATAAATAGCTTATAATTAATGCATTATACGTTCATAATGATAAGTAGATAGTTTATCGGTAAAAAAGCTTTCGAAAAGTTTGATGCATTTCTTCAGAAATTTGATTGAGTTGTTTAAAAACTTAAGTATTGATGAACAATTGTGTGCATATTTCGTAAAAATTCTTTAAAGCTCAGGGTGTATTCCAAAGAAATTGTAATACTGCCCGATGGCAATTTGCCTCAATGTTGACATGCTAAAAAAATGCCATTGAGCTCATTAAAGTTATCATTTTCGAAGGCAGACCTTGAATCAATATTTTATCAATATTTTGCGTAATAATTCAGTGAAATTTCACATTAAATCTCTCTTTCTTAGTGCAAATATTTATATAAATAAAAGTGTTTTTATACGAATTTTATTATTCATTATTTCATTTTATTTTTCAAAATTTAACACTGCCATTTTGGTTAACACTGCTCTAATTTTTTTTTAACTTCATAATTTATTTTAATCTCTTTTAAATTAACTATTATAATAATCAACTATTCATTCATTCACTATGTCCACAATGAAGCTCCTATGTTTACACTCACTTTTCGCTTATTTTTTGTCTCGTGACTTTCTCTATGTGACAGTTGTTCATTAGTATTAGGCATTTTCACTTCATCGTCAACTAACTAAATTTAATAATCATTTTTAACGACTAAGATTCAAGAACCTACTTTAAGAATACGTCCATTTTTGAACGAAGTTAGGAATTATTGTTTAATTTTTAATGCTTTAAGTTTGAATTCATTAATTTGCCACTGGTACTGGCACCTCCTTGGACTCATGTGCGGCAGTTGGCGGTGCCACCTCCTGGTGACGGTGGTGGCAGATGGTGTCTTTGGTTTCGATGCTGGGCTCCGTGGACAGGCATGCGATGCTCCTTCGCCTGCGTCGGTTGACACCGTCGATGCGGCCGCCGCCTCTTAGGCGACATCATGCGGTCGAGGTCGGGTTTCCCGGGGGAAGGTACGTCCGGATTCGGGTGGTGAGACAGTGCGTCGGGCAGTTGGTCCTCCTTGCCGGGACAATGCTCGACTCTGAAGGTGAGTTCCTTTAGGTAGGTGTCCCATCGTCTCAGCTTGTCCCTGGTGTCCTTAATTGGGTCCAGCCATGTCAGGATCTTGCTGTCCGTCCTCAGGATGAATGTTCTATCTTCAAGGTAGGGACGATAACTCTTGATCGCCCAGTCGACTGCCAAATACTCTTGCTCGTTAAAATGGTAACGAGACTCTGTGGGTGATAATTTGTGACTGGTATACGAAACGATGTGGCGCTTCTGGTTGGCAACCTCCTGCATTAAGACAGCACACATGCCGATGGCACTGGCGTCCGTCTGGAGAATGAGAGGCAGCTCTAGATCTGGTCAGCTGACCGGGGCTGGGTGTCGGAAAGCTTTTTTCAGATTCTCGAAGGCCTTTTGTTTCTCAAGGGTCCTTCATTATTGTCCCTCAGGGCCTCTTTTGAGACGGGGGTCCGTCAAAGGGGCAGTGTATTCAGAGCAATGAGGAATGTATTCCATCAGCCAGTTTCATGTACCCGGGAACGATGTCAACTGCGTACGATTTCGTGGCAATGAGGCGTTGAGGACGGCGTACACGTGGCGAGGTTGTGGATGGTTTCGGTCCGAGGTCACCACATGTCCCAAATATGGCTGGCTCGTTTGTCTGAAGTTACACTTTTGTGGTGAGCATGTGAGGCCGTATGTGTGCAAGCGTTCCAGAACATGGGCGATGTAACGTGGATGTTAGTGCCATGTGTCGGAGTAAACGATGATATCGTCGAGGTAAGCGATACAGAAATCGCCCCAGTATCCGGCCAGAACATACCGAATTAAATTGACCCGGAATCTGCCAGTAGCCGCTCTTCAGGTCCAGGTTGGTGAATATCTTCGCCTTCCCGAGATCATTGAGGATCTCATGTATCCTAGGGAGGCACTGTGGGTCGTCAATCGTCCGCGCTTTGAGGCGGTGAAAGTCGATGCAAAAACGGTAGGCATCCTGCTGCTTGGTAGCTGCCATGATTGCTGAACTCCAGGGCGAAGCGGTGGGCTCGATGATTCTGTCAGTCAGCACCTCGCGGAGGTGTTTGTCTATGAATTTTCTCTTAAGCTCCGAGTAACAGCAGGGGGGGCCGGAATGGACATGAAGTTGACGTTTGAATGTCATGCTGGACGGCCAACGTCTGTCGAAGCTGTCCTCCTTGATGGAAAACGGAACTGTATAGTTTGAGTGTAGCTTGCAGCCGTTCCGTGTGTTCCGGTGGCATTGATAGTGAGAAGGCAAACTCTAAGGCAGCGGGCTGGATCTCTGAAAGGCTGAGTGAGGGCACCAGGTAAAAGCGCTGTCCATCCTTGGTGCCAACGTACAAAATATCGGTACGGTGCTCGTGATGGATGTCGTCCTTGTGGACGTTGTGGACGATGTGGTCCTTCAGCCAGGTGCAACCGAGGGTGAGGTCTACCCGCAGTTCGTCGCTGGCAAAAAACATTCCTGAGTATTCCTGTTCGCCCAGGAGTGGAGAGAGGGAAAGGCGTCCTCTGAGGCGCATCGTTTTTCCTTGGGCGGCATGAAGTGCGTAGTCGGGTCCTGGTTGCAGACTCCTTCGTTGCTGTTCCGTGGGGATCTCGTATCTCACGAAGTTTTTCGAAGCACAAGAGTCAATCTCTGCCACTATCTCGCGGTTTTTCTGGAATCAGCAGTGCGATTGAGTGAAATACGCGAATAAGGCTCAGTAGATCCGCCCCTGAGATTGTTGGCGGAGGCTGGGCTGCCATCGCCGGCAGTGGGAACTCGAAGCCGGTTGTCGTGCTTGTTGTAGGTGAGCCTTGCATTGCTGGGGGTAATAGGACGGCTCCGGCTGGTGGGGATTGACTGTCATGGCGTGGCGGCAATGGTAATCTCTTCTGGGTGGCTTGAGAAAACGGTTAATTCTTGGCTGGGTGCAGAAGTTGTCTATCCTGGTTTGATGGTCCTGGGTTGCTGGGTAGAGAGGCCATATTGCTGGTGACAGTAGATCTCTGTGTAAGGTTGAGCGCCACTAGGTGTTTTGGTCTACTCCCAGAAGTGGAAAAGTACAGGGCTTGGAGCTTGTTAACGAGGTTAGTGGGTAGAATGCTGCGTTCCATATTCTCGGCAAGTGCTGGGTTCTCTGTTGTGGAATCGTTGCGTCCAGCAACTGTGTGTGTTGCAGCATCTGAAATGGACATCGGTTGTGAAGGGGTGTCCTCAAAACCTGAATCAGCAGTTGCTTCGCGTGTGTCTCGTACACCTGAAGGGAAGAGGTCGATGTCCAGTCAGCTGGTGCGTGAGGTTGATGCTGCTACGAGAAATGAAGGCCTACCTCGCTTGCGCGTGAGACCTGCAGATGCAGCGGCGGTGACTCGTACTGGTATGTGGCTGCGTCGTCCTGTGAGGTTACTGGATGCGTGGGATGCAGCAGAGTACTGAGCTGTGGTTTTGCGTTGGCTAGCTCGGACAGCGAAAACTGGAGACATGTCTCAGTGGATTCGGTTCTAGCGACAGCTGGAACTTAGGAGCCCCACATTCAGGTACCAAACGATATGGTCCATGTTCCGAAAAAGAAAAAAGTCCAACTGTTGAAGTTGAAAAGGACGAACTGCAGAGATGGAAACGTGGAACCAAAAAGGGAAAAGGAAGGTGATTTAGTTACTCCGAAGATTGAGTTTGCGCACCAAATCCAATCTGATGCTCTCTGGGCGTTTTCGCGTGGACGGATTAAACCAATCGGGGACTGGTTGTTCATTCCACTCTAGTATGATGTTTGGGTCCAAACTTAGGACCGTCTCATGATCCTAGTAACACGCCATTGGGATTAGCGTTTTACGGGCGGCGCTGAATTAGGCCCGATGTTCACACAAGCATTTCAGAGCCTTACGCGGCGAACCCTTCCTCGAGAGTGGCGGAGTTGGACGTCCTATTGGCGCGACTAATTCCGCTGGTACGGGCACCTCCTTGGACTCATGTATGGCAGTTGGCGGTGTCACCTTCGGGTGACGGTGCTGAACGGCAGATGGTGTCTCTAGTTTCGAGTTTGGCCTCCGTGGATGGTCAGACGGTTCTCCTTTGCCTACGCCGGTTGACACCGTCGATGCGGCCGCCGCATTGGCACTTCGCGTCGTCGGGCAAGTCTCTGCCGTTTGTTCAATGCCATTCACCCAGAACTCAGAAGGACAACCAGCGAAGGTGCCAGGAGTAGTACTGGGTTAGAGGTCTTAAAACAGAGGCTAACCGGAGTCAAATAGCTCCCCAGAAGGACGCCTGAAGGGCCTGCAGAAACAGCTATCTGCCGGCTGAGAAATGTGACGGTGTGGAAGTTTGACTTCGGTGAGCCGCTCGACGAAGTCAAGATATTTCACAGTCCTGAAAAGGACTGAACCACGTTCAAATGTTACTTCAGTGCTGAAAGGGACTGAAGGTATGTTAGATAGAAGTCGATGTTGAAGTGAAGAAACAGCCCAGTCTTTTCTATGTATGTATACCATTAAGCCATTTCCCTTTCGGGGTAGGCGTGACACTACCCGATTCGGGTAGTGTTTCTAGGTTGATAACTTGTAGTAAATAACTACAAGTGTGGGCTCACCACACCCACGATGTGCCAACAGCACTCAGTTTTCTCGAATGGTCACCCATCCAAGTGCTAACCGCGCCCAACGCTGCTTAACTTCAGTGATCTGACGAGAACTGGTTTTTTCATCGTGGTATGGCTGATATGATATAATTATTATTATTATTATTATTATTATCGATTAGCGATTCGAACTCGAAAGTTCATCGCCTCATCTACCCGAAACCGCCACACATCTCTATCCTGTGCATCCTCCATCCAGTTTAAGTAATCATGTCCTAGTTCTTTTAGATCATCCCTTACATTTTTCTCCCATCTGATTCTCGGTCTGCCTAGAGGTCTCTTACCAATCGGTTTCCCTCTTAAAACTTGCGCCACTGTTCTTTCATTGCCCATTCTTGCTACATGCCCCGCCCATCTTAGTTTACGCGCTTTCATTACTCTATTAATATTTGCTGACCCGTAGAGAGCGTGTAGCTCATCATTATGCAGTTTCCTCCATTCACCAGTCTCTTCGTCCCTCTTTGGACCATAGATTTTTCTAAGTACTTTACTTTCAAAAACTCTAAACCTATTCTCCTCTCCTTTCGTCAGCGCCCACGTTTCACACCCGTACATAACGACCGGCATTATTATTGTTTTGTAAATTCTTACTTTGATGTTTCTAGATAGCAATCGCGATTTTAGTAGTGTGTTTGCTGCATAGTAGCACCCATTGCCAGCGTGCAGCCGTGCGTTGATTTCCGTTTTAATATTATTTTTGCTAGTTATAATAGACCCGAGGTATTTAAACTCTTTAACCCTTTCGAATTTCATATTTCCGGCCCTAAGATCCCCGCCTACATTACTTTGTTCGGATCTGACGACGGTCATATATTTTGTCTTTGTTTCGCTAACTTCCAAACCAATATCTTTGGCTTTTGTGATCAAGATCTCTGCGTTTTTAGCTACGGTTTCTTTATCATCCCCTAGTAAGTCGAGATCATCCGCATACCCAAGAATTTGTATTATCCCATTGAGGGTAGCACCGGTCGGATTCACTTGTACTTGTCTGACCACGTATTCTAAAACTAAGTTGAAAAGGACGCACGAAAGTGCATCGCCCTGTTTCAGGCCATCGCGGATCGAAAACTCTTCCGATAAACTTCCGTTTGCACGTATTCTACCCCTACTGCCGCTTAAGCAAATTTCGATAAGTCTAACTAATTTTCTTGGTACACCCAAGAACTCTAGGATCCAGTACATTCGTTCGCGTATAATAGAGTCGTAAGCTTTTTTGAAATCGACAAATAGCTGATGCACTACTTCATTAAATTCCCATTTCTTTTCTAACAGTTGTCTAATTGTAAACATTTGATCGCTTGTAGATCGGTTTCGGCGGAATCCACACTGGTAATCCCCAATGATTTCCTCGGCAAAAGGAGTTAGTCTACTTAAGATTACATTGGACAGGATCTTATAACATGAAGGCACAAGTGAAATTCCCCGATAATTGTTACAATTCGTTTTATCGCCTTTTTTTAAAGATAGGAATAATAATAGAGGTATTCCATTCCTCCGGCATGCGTTCTGTTTTCCAAACTGCGCGTATTAATTTACAAATTTGCCTTGTGAGGCAAGGGCCTCCAATTTTTATCAGTTCTGACGGTAGGTCGTCGATGCCCGCGGCTTTGTTATTTTTTAACTTCTTTATGGCCATTTCTATTTCTATATCAGTAGGATCATCAATTAATAGATCAACAGTGTGGATTTCACCGAGATTACCTTCAACGAGGGCTTCGCGTACATTTAATAACTTATCGAAATAGTTTTTCCATAAATTCAGTCTCTCTGTCGCATCGGCTACTAGATTGCCATTTTCGTCCCTCATTACTTCCGTTCTACTTTGAAAGCCTTTCCTTATAAAATTGATTCCCCTGTACATCTCACGCGGGTTATTTTGTTTATTATGCGTTTCTATTGCTAGTTTTTTATTCTTTTCGCACTCCCTTTTCTTGGATCTATAAAGCCGTATTTGTACTTTTACTAATCTCGAGATACTTCTTATGTGTTTGATCGCACTTATTTTGTAAACTAATTAGTTTGGCCTTCCGACGTTTTTCAAACCAAAGTTTGCACTCTTCGTCAAACCATGGTTTACTTTTGGTTACTTTCTTTAAACCTATAGTAAGTTTCGCGGCTGTCTTTATCGCCTTTTTCATATTGCTCCACAGGGTTTCCGAGTCCTCCACGTAATTATCGTTATCGTCTCTCTGTTCTTGGAGAACGTCGAAACTATTAGAGATCTCTACTTGATAATTTAATATTTCTGTTGGTGTTTTAAACTTATCTATATTGAAACGAACTGTTGGTTCTGTGCGGCTTCTTTTGTTACTTAACGCTAGCCTAGATCTTAGTTTTACCATCACGAGAAAGTGGTCTGAATTTAAATCCGCTCCCCTGCACGATCTTATATCGAGAATGTTTGTATGACGTCTTCTGTCAATTAGAACGTGATCAATCTGATTGCGAGTGTTACCATCTGGTGATGTCCAGGTGGCCTTATGTATATTTTTATGCTTGAAAAATGTGCTTTTGACAACGAGGTTCTTTGAAGCTGCAAAGTTTATTACTCTAGTCCCATTATCATTACTGACGTCATGCAAACTTTCCGACCCTATTGTAGGCCTATACATCGGTTCTTTTCCAATTTTCGCGTTGAAATCTCCCAATACTATTTTTGCGTCATACGTTGTGAGCTTGTCAAAAACCTGTTCGATTGTTTCGTAAAAAAGATCCTTAGTATCTTCGTCTTTGTCCTCGGTGGGGCAGTGCACGTTGATCCACACCTGTTTGCTGAAATTACCCTTTAGTACAATATATGATAACCGATCGTTAATGAATTGAATGTCGATAACCGCTTGCGAAATTCGTTTATTAATGAGATAACCGGTTCCCAGTCTGAACCCCTTAGCTCCCCCATAGTGAAAAGTATAGTCATCCTTAGAAATTGACGCGAAATCGCCCGGCCAGCAGGTTTCTTGAAGTGCTATTAAGTCAGTATCGTATTTGATTGCTATCTCAATGAGTTCGCTAAATCTGCCAGTATTTAGACTACGCGCGTTCAGAGTTCCCGCCCTTAGATATTTTACGGTAGTTTTTTGTTGTTGCAAGTTAGCCATGGTAGTTTCGTGGAAATCCGCACCTTAGGATCCTATTCCGATCGTAGGTGAGTCCACCGTCCCAGAAGTGATAACCCCCTTACCTCTCTGGGTCTAAGTATGGGAGCTTTCCGACTTTGACAAGGACCGTGTCAACTTGTCGTCAGACACATTACAGTTTCATCCTCGTATCCTAACATCCCCCTGCAAGGCAGCGCGCCTACTGGCATCAATACCCCTCTGGCCCTGTGCAGGCGAATCATTCCACACATCCCTTGCGGGCAGTGTCATCGCTGCGGTGTCCAATGGGGTAGCAGGATTTTTCCCTTACAAGATTTTTAGTTTTGGTTCGGGTACAGTTTCTAGGTGGATACACGCTGCACCTCGGCTTTCCAGAACCCACCCATTGCGTATGAACGCGAATGGGCGAGTCCTCCCAAGCCATGGTTGGCGTGTACCTATTTTCTACCAGTGCTGAGTTCACCACACACACGACTGGTTCCTATCGGCTGTCCGCGACTGCTTATTCTTGTATTCGCAGCTAACCTTAGGGGCTGTTCAGCCTCACGGGCCGTTCCTCTATCCGCAACCTGAGGACGCGCTACGTAGTGGTGACAGGAAACCCACCGAGCAGAGTCTTTTCTATAATAGCTTATTTAATCAAAATATTCTTCCTAGGCTGGAGAGTCGCAGAGTAGGCGAGGCAGAGCATAGTAGAGGCTGGCGTCGAGGTATTTCATAGCTTGGTCGGAGACCGAATGTCGGACGGTGGCCGAACTGCCGAAGCTCGCTCTTTTATATGGAGAGCGCGCTGCTTCACCACCTCGTGGAAGTGAAGGCGAGAGTGCCATCTGTCCGAGATTTTTTTCCCACTCCGTTGGTATACCATTAAGCCATTTCCCTTTCAGGGTAGGCGTGACACTACCCGATTCGGGTAGTGTTTCTAGGTGGATAGTTTCTTGTAGTAAATAACTACTACAAGTGTGGGCTCACCACACCCACGGTGGGCCAACAGCACGCAGTATTTTCGAATAGTCACCCATCCAAGTACTAACCGCGCCCAACACTGCTTAACTTCAGTGATCTGACGAGAACTGGTTTTGTCAGCGTGGTATGGTAAAATATGAAATAAAGTATATACATACTAGAATGGCAAAATAAAAAATACAATATATCTAAAATCATAAAAAAAGAGTGTGACGTCAAATATTTATTTATGATAGAAAATACGATAAGGTACAATCGATATAATAGGAAGGAAAGATATAAAGTAAAATACAAAAAAGGGAGTATAATAAATAAGACGGGAATCCTAATCTGACCAAAAATATTAATGTTGCACTAATTTGAAACTATAATTATATTATATTATATTTTAATGTATAATAATGATATACTATTATATATCATTACATCATATTATTATTAATAAAATAATGCAGTACCATAACTAAACCATACGAGATTTACAATGATTAATAATAATAACGATGGTTATATTATATTAAATTAACATTAAACATTACAAAAATGAAAACTGATAACTGATAATAACGGATAATTGCTCAGTTTATCCGTGAATAATATTTACTTAAGCAGGATATTAACAAAGAAAGAAAACGGTATCTAAAAAAAAAATTACGAAGTTGAAAAGAGAAAGTGAATGGGAAAAACCCGCTTGAGTCATCGCGGCTGTGCCCATACCTGGGCGCATGGAATTTTCCCAGCTGTCACGCGATGGATGAGTTGAAAAACTTACAGGGGTGAACTTTTTAAAGGTTCCTTTCGTCCGTCGCTCGCTACAGCCATCGGCGTATATCAAAGTTCACAATAATTTTTTAATTCTTTAATTTTGAATGGTGAAAATGAAAGTGATTTTTTTATCACTTTGAATGTCACTTGATGTTACATAATATGATACTTACAAATTAGTTATTTGTGATACAAGGACCCTAAGTGGCACTTTTTCGGCTAAGTGTGAAAGTTGCAGTACAAGTCGGAGTCGAGGCGTAGCCGAGACGAGACGAGTATTGCAATTTACACGAGGCAAAGTGCCACTTAGGGGCCGAGTGTCGCATACTATTTTTTATCACGCCAGTCAATCATCAGTGCGAATAGGTTGCATAGAGTCCTAATCTAAAAACCTGAGAGGGTCCAGAGACGGAGTCCGATATTTTGCTTGGGGTAATAAGTCGATACTAAAATACCCTGAGTACCCTAAGTACCCTAAATATATACCCTAAATACCCTAAGTAAAAATTGTACGGCCCATTCTAAAAAGTGCTATTTGAGGTATCGTTCGCAGTACCTAAAATCGCACTTATGATGGCAGTATGATAAAAAATATATTTATTATCTTCAAAAGTTCTATAATTTCAATTTTATATTCTGGTTTTGAATGCGTCATTCTAAAACAGTTCGGTTTAAATATTAGTCACTTGTAAATGTACAAAATTGTCTTTTTTTGTTGCACAATTTTTAATTTGAAGGATTTTCAATTAACAATTTTGAATTCAATGACATCAGAATAAATGCAAGGTCGAGTATTCTGTTTCGGCAAAATATGGCGGATTTTAATTTTTTCTTCCGGCATATTTCATCGTGTACTAAATTGATTTTCAAAGAATTTATTATGAATCCTAAACGATTTATTATGAATTCCAAACGATTTATTATGAATTCCAAACAATTCTAGAAAAATTGCAACGAGTTAAAAAATTGATGCTTGGAAAAATATTTCGGATAATAGAAAATTAAAGGGAGATCTTGATGACAGGTGAAGGTTAGGTTTTATCTGTATGATGAAACATTTACACTACACTTTCCTATGGACAGAAGTAATGGTTTGACCAACACTATTTATGTGACCAGTCACAGGGGTGCCTTCCCGCCCCCAACGAGACGTTGGAAAGGCGTAGGGGTTTGACCAACATTATTTCTGTAAAAATGTGTGGAAAGTTTGATGAATTACCATAATTTCTAGAATTTTTTGAAATTTTGTTATTATTGTTTATTTATGAAATTTTTGGAAAATGAAACTTGTGGAAATTTATGAAATTTGTAGAAATTCGTGAAAATTGTAGAAAATGAAATTTGTTGAAAATTATGAAATTTTTGGAAATTTATGCCAGTTGTGGAAATTTAGAAAATTTATGATAATATATGGAAAATTATGAAGTTATTAAAAATATGCCAGAAGAGAAAATTAAAATCTGCAAAATATGCAAGATCCATATAAACTACGTAAATTCAAAACATTTATAAAAAGAAAATAATTTATAAATTTCAAGCTTAAAAATGAGAATATTTTAGAGCTAGGCATCACAAATTTAATTATTTTTGATTTGAAAATCTTCCAAAATCTTGAACGTTACAAACTCAACTTACAAAAGCAGTTTCGAATTAAAAGGCTCTAAATTGTGCAATTTCAATCATTGGAATCATATATAACTATTTTTTTTATCCTTTTTTTAAATTATTAATTCTTAATGCAATATCTTAAAGTTGTCTGATTTTTAGTTGAAGATTTACAAAAATGAATCATACAAAATTGAAAAATATTTTATTGCAATTTTCAAGAATGAACAATATGTAATTCTAAATGAAGTGTTAACAATATAAAGATTTGAAATTAGAAAGTTAAAGATTTATGTCGTTTAAATTTAAATTAGATGAAAAATAAACGTCCTAAAATTTATATCTCAATCATTAAAACATTTCTTTAATTTTCAATATTTACAATTTTAGAGTTCTGAGATTTTATGTTTAATGCTAAATTTGCAATGTTTTCCTTTCATAGGTTTTAATTTTTCTAGAATGAATCGATGTGCATCCAATTTTGATAGGATGATACTTTTTATAGTTAAGACATTTATGTTATTCTGCTCAAATAAGTCAAATTATGGGTTAAATTTAATTTTAATATCTAATTTAAGTTAATCTTGATTGGTAGCTTTATATATGTTTAATGCTAATTTTATAAATGTGTAGTCGTTTTGAGGAAATGTGGATTAGAACTTTCTCGATCGTTTGGTCCTTAATTGAACAGGTATAACGTCCTTTCGTTCTTGTATTGAGAATCCTATGAATTTAGAGCTATAATTGAGGTTCCAAATGAGATTCCTGCTAAATTCCGAAGCTCTCGTATTGCTGTGGCAGTTTCAGAATGCAATAGAGTTAACTAATATCTAGGACACAAGATAAAGTATAACCAAAACGCAAGTTCCCATTATCCGCTTCTTAATACCATTTCATTTCACTCAAATTATTAACAATTTTTATTGAATAACAAGTTGTTACGTTTTGTAATGTATACGATTAAGAAATTAATACTATATGAGCCTGACATTGTATTTCTATCCTAAAAATGTTAAAGATGAAGAGAAAAAATATTCCTCAATTTCAGTTAAAAGAAATAATGTTATGAGCCTCATAAAATGACAGTTTTACGTAATATTGTAAAATACGCAGGGAAGGTACTTTATGAATATTCCATTACTGATATGCTAGGTCATAAAATTTGTTGTGGTCCATTTCACAATTTTTTTCTCCATTTTATATCTTTGTTGACACTGATGGCTAATAAAATACAAAATATTGTAATTTAAGTTTATGATAGTTTTTTAATTGTTATAAATAATCAGTTTTATCAGAAAGTTTCAGTTTGTAATTGTAGATTTTATTTTAAGATATTATTCATTTTGCGTTTATTGGCAATTAGTATTAAAAATGAGCTTCAATGTTTATTTTAACTATTATTCTTTAGTCTATAATTATCGAAATTTTTATTTATTAATCGAAGGCTTCACAGCCTTTCCCCTATTTCCTTCTTTCCTCATTTTCCCAACTAAACGCGAATTGTATTAATAGAACCCAATAAGAAAATCTAACTATTCATGCTCGAAAATTAATTATTTTTGCTTGGAAAGTCTACTATTATATTTCTGGTTAAGAATTTATCATTTTTGCTTGAAAATTTAATCATTTTCTTGAAAATTCAACAATTTTGTTAAAAAGTCGTTCTTTTAGTTTTAAAATTCAACTCTTTTTGGAAACTCGTCCTTTTGGTTTGGAAATTCAACTGTTTTTAATTTAGAATTTAAAACAAATTTTGTTTGACATGTCTACCATTACATTTTTGATAAGAATGTATCATTTTGTCTTGAATATTCAACTCTTTTGGTTAAAAATTAACTTGTTTGTTGAAAATTCATAATTTTGGGTTGGAAATTCAACTGTTCTGTAGAAAATTCGTCTTATCGGCTTGAAAATTTAACAATTTGGTTGCAATTTTTTTTACTGAAAAATATTTTTGTTGTTGGAAACTCAGCTATTTTTGTTGAAAATTTGTATTTTTGCCAAATTTCACTGTTTTTAATTTGAAATAAAAAAGATCTTTTGTTTGAAATATCAGCATTTTTCATTGAGAATTGATCTTTTGACTTGAAAATGTATATTTTCGGGGTGAAAATGCAACTCTTATGTAGAAAATTCATCTTTCCGGCTTGAAAATTTAACAATTTGTTTGAAATTTTTGTCCATCTGGACTAAAAAATCTTTCTTTTGTGAAAATTCGTATGTTTTTGTTTAATTTAATTGTTTTCAATTTAAAATTTAAAAAGTTTTTTGTTTGAAATATGAACTATTACATTTTTCATTTGATAATTGTATTCTTCTTCTTGGCTGCATAATTCAACTATTTAGGTGAAAAAGAACTTTTTTGTTTGAACATTTAACATTTTTTTGAATTTTTTTTCTATCTTGACTGAGAAATTGTTTAATAAATTTGATAATTTGTCTTTTGGGTTTGAAAATTGAGCTTTTTTCGTAAAAATTTCATCTTACTATTTTTATGGAAATTTGTCTTTTTTGGATGAATTCAACTGTTTTTTATTTATAATAAAATATTTTTTGGCTGAAATATGAACTATCACATTTATCGTTGCGAATTTATATTTTTTGTTTGAAAACTCAACTACCTTGTTGAAAGTTGAATTACTAGTTTCAAATTTTGTTGTTGTTGAAAATTTAAATATTTTTCGAAAATTTGTTCTTTTTTTTGGGGATGAAAATTAATTTTTTAACTGAAAATTTAAATATTTCATTTTTGATTAAACATTTATGTATACTGTTAAAAATTCACATACTTTGTTGAAAACGCAATATTTGTACTTGAAATGTTAGGAATTTAAAGCGTTTCATAATGAGTTTGATATAGTACCCGCACATTAATTTTATTTAAAAGAATTTATTCCCACCAAGCCTTTGAGCTTAAGTGAGACTTTTACCATGCATTTTACTATTTCAATCAATGAAATAAAAAAAAAACAGATTCACCAGTTGAAATTCTTGGTGCTGATTTAATTAGTTGAATTTTGACTAGTTCAGATTTAGAGAGTAAATAATGAATGATTCACTGAGAAAAAATGCTATTGAATCAAATGTATGCATTATTGCGCTCGTTCAATTAAGGGAGATACTGTTGATTCCAATAAATATTCAATAAAACAATTTTATTTATTCATTTCGGCTCAATAGTGATACCATGAATTTAATAGTATATTAATTTGGATCAATATGAGTTGTTTTTGAACGGTCGTGAAAGTGTGCACTTTTGATTCAATGGCACTTTCTTTTCCGTGCTGTTAAATATACATAGTATACGTTGCTTTACTCATTCACGATTTCTCGGCTAAATTCGTATTTCTTTTTCAACCCTCTACAAGTAATAAAGTCACGCATTCGCAAGTTTTCTCTGTAAATCGTGCACCGCTTGGAATACCGGAAGCATAAACTGCGACGTTCTACTCTCTACAGAACTGAGATAATTAAACTTCATAATATAATAATGAGGACTTCCAGCATGGCGCACATACGCGCACTTCTCTAAATTCTAGTTAGTAAGCTTAGGATATTTTGTTTCTGTAATTATTACACATCACTATACTGCCAAGCCCTGTTCACGCGGTGTGTAATCCGCCAAGGATATTCTACTTTAATCAAAAACACGGGTTCACACTCTGAAGTTTAAAATGTAGTCTGCAAGAATAGAGTCCTAAATTTCTAAGTATTAAATATATTTTCTGAAAATATTTTTAATTTCTACCGATAATTATAGAGGAAATTATTTTTATTAAATCTCACTAGAGTTCCTGCCTAAGAAAAAAAATTTGATAGAATTGTTTTCATAAAATATTTTCACATGAAACATAGACATAATTTTTAGTTATACATCGAATTTATCTATATATATTATGAATAATTCACCAAACCTGTTAACCTGTTTACCTGATAAATTGCCATAAGAGTTTTAAGAAATCCTATCAAAACTATCTGCATTTTCTATAGAATGCGGAATTCCATAGAATTGATAAAAAAATATTTAGATATTCCACAGAAATTCTTTAGAATGTTATTACTTAAGAATATGTAAAGTAAACTAGTCTTATTAGAGATTTTAATTAAATTCGTGAAACCTGTAATAGGTGCTGTAAAAAAGACTACTGAATAATAGTAATCTTGAAACAATTCATAGTATTTTTATGATTTTTGTTCTCTTTGAAGGAATATTTTGAAAAGTGAAATCATTTTCCCTCAAGTCGGTTTTAAGACAGTCCTTTGCTTGGCCTCATTTCAAATTTAAAGCTAGGTTACTCTCGTCTGTCTTTAAAATCCACAAGTTTTGACAACCTCGTGTCATTAACCTAAATCGTTTCATTCTTACATTACTTCAATCCTATTTTTTGCAAAGAATATAAGAATAATTTTAGATTAACTTAATATAATATTTTACTTTTGGGAATAATAATTATTTTTTAAAGAATTAATGAATGAAGATTCTCAATTTCGAAAAAAAACTAAACAATAAATAGACACATATCCTTCTTGAATTCAAAGTTTCCATCTCAACGAATAAGCACACTTGGGAATCGGCCCCTTTTTTATCTTAATCGATTTTTCTTGAAAGGTAGTGCTACCGAACAATATGATAATGTACCTGAAATTCCTTTTTCGAAGAGTGACAGGTCTGAGTAATATATCACACACAATTTCATGAAATCCTGTAAAAGAAACTATTCTCAATCGAAGGTATATCCCGGATTCTATTTATTGTATTTTTTTCAATTAAAGCAAAATAGGAGAAATGGGGAACAATTTTACAGAAAAGAGGGTAATTTTAGGGCTAGCAGAAAAGGTGATAAAGAGTAGAATGGTCAAATAAAGTTAATTATAAAACTCTATTCCTCCTTATTTTAATTATTATAACACTGTTAAAGTTTCATTTATGAAATTGCATTTATAATTTTAAAAAAGCAGAAAAGTGGAGTTTGAAAATCGGGTGGGGGCCGTTCAAAAACTACGTCACACTGCCTAAAAGGGGGGGGGGGGGGGCCGATTTGTGACGTGGGGGGGAGGACACATAAATGTGAATGACAATTTTTTGAAATGTTTGAAAAAATGAAAATTAGTGATTTTACTTTACAAGTAAAGCATCTTAATACAGACTTCACACTCTTTACTCTATTTCCCTCTTTTCACCTTCTTTCCCCTGTCTTCAAGAAACTTTTCCTTTTTATTGAAAAGTCGATAATTATATTTTTAGTTCAGAATTCACCCCTTTCGGTCGTTAAAAATTAATTTTCTGAACTGAAAATTGAACTACTCCATTTTTAGCTAAAAATCAATCTCTTTTAGTTGAAAATTCAACTAATAAATTTTTCAATAAAAATTCAACTACTTGGTTAAAAATTCAGCTACTTGGGTTTAGAGTTTTACTGGTTGAAGATTGAACTATTTTGTTGGAATTTTTTTTTTTATTGCAAATTTAAGTATTTCATTTGTGGCTGAAAATTAATCGTTTTTAGTTAAAAATTCAACTATACGGTTGATAAATTCATGTATTTTATTGTAAATTCGTCCTTTTTGGTGGAAAACTTAACTACTTGGTTGCAAGTTTAGCTACTTTGTTAAACATTTATTTAGCTAGAATAAGATCCATCTCTTTGGTTGAAAATTTAACTATTTTGTTGAAAATTCATTTTTTGGATTGAAAATCAATTTTTGAACTGCTATTTTAACTATTACATTTTTGGTTGAAAATTCTATTTTTTTAGTAGAAAATTAAACTATTTGGTTAAAAATTAACTTTTTGATTGGAAATTCATATTTTTGGGCAGAAGATTCAACTGTTTTGTAGAAAATTCGCCTTTTTGGATTGAAAATTCCACAATTTGACTGACTTTTTTTTCTCTTGAATGAAAAATCTTTCTTGTATGAAAATTCATCTCTTTTGGTAAAAAATTGATCTTTTTTTGGTTAAAAGTACAACTGTTTGGTTGAAAATTAATTTGTTATGGTGGAGGATTAAACTATTATGTTCAAAAGCTGTCTTTTTTGGTTGAATTTAAGTGCTTATTATTTAAAATTAAAATATTTTTTGGTTTGAAATTCAATTTCTGATTTCTGTTGAAAATTTATCTCTTTTGGTAAAATTCCACTTCTTTTTATTTGAAATGAAAAGTTTTTTTTCAAGTATCAACCATTATATGTTCTTGTGAGAATTAATCTTTTTGATCTAAAATTCAAGTACTTGGTTGAAAAATGAACTTCTTTATTAAAAATTCAACTATTTCGTTATCAAGTACTCCTTTTTGGTCGAAAATGTAACTGTTTTGTTGCAGAATCGTCTTTTTAAGTGAAAAATTCATCCTTTAGGAATGAAAATTCAACTTCCCTTTCGCTTGAAAGATCAACTATGGGGTCGTAAATACAACTATTTGATTGCCCATTATTTTTTTTAATTTGAATATTTGTTTGAAAATTCATCTTTCTAGGTTGAAAATTAAACGAGTTTGTTAAAAAAAAGTCATCTTTCCTTTCAAACATTCAACCGTTTTGATGAAAATTCGTCCTAATAGATCAAACGTGTTGCAGTTTTTGAACAGCCCCCTATAATTTACTATAAAATTTATATTCCACTATAAAAAAAATTAAATTCATAATTTCAGGACTTGCGGGACCAAAAGGTTTGCAGGGACCTCCGGGCCAAGATGGAAAACCAGGAGTTGTAGTTTACGAACGAAAACTAAGTAATGGTACCAGAACTACTGAACTTCTCCGGTCACCCACCATTCCCAGTAAGTCTTAAAATATATAAATACAATTATCTGAAATTTATTATATTTCATTCAAGTTTATTTTGAAAGTCACATACAGATATGCATCTCGCGATATTATTCTTTAATGTCCTTGGAAGGAATAACGATTTTTTACGAGCTGCTTTAAAACGTCTTTTATAAAAATAGTAATAGGTAACGGAATTCTATTCAATTTAATATCTTATTATTATGAAATTAGTCACAATAATTATATTCTCTCATAATTCTGAAAGTCAAGTTGATGTAAATGACGTTCATTTGTGATATTAAAATACCTCTGAGTTCACATACTGGATAATGCATCTACACTCTACAGTGTAGCTTTAACGCAGGGTTCTCGAGAAAGGTTGTTACATATGCATCGTAAAGTGCCTTCTTCACTCCCATTTTATATCTTGCGGCTAAATCTAGACTGTTGCTTACCTTTTTCTTCATTTTAGTTAGTAATTATAATTTTCTAAAAGGAATTGCATAATTTTCCAAAAAGAGGCACATTTATTCATTCAAATTATTTTTTAATCTATTTAAAAAGATATATTTTTCATTTGATATTTATTATTTATATTTTAAGGGTGGAAGTACAAAAATAGATAACCAAAAAAATGGGAATTTTTCGAAAGTGCAAACAAACATTCTGTTCTCCTGCGGATTGCGATAAAAAAATCAATTTTCAGTTTAAAAAAATAAAGACGCGATTTCGAGATATTAAGTTTCTGAACACGAGTAAATAAATGTAAAGTAAAAATGTTAGCCAAATCCAAGATAATAATCTACCGAGAATTTGCATATCAAGATTTCACGGGTTTTCAAAGTTTTGTTTGAATTTTTTGCAAGAATATAACCATGCTCCTGAGATATGGAGTTACTGACTGAGAGTAATGAAGATTTGCTTCAAACAAATTATTTTGTTAAAAAAAAATAAAAATTAAAGTTCGTTTTATCACAGTCAGATAACAGACATTGTTTTGCTAAAAATCCGAAAAAAGTAAGAAACTTTTTTTAATTTAAATGAGAATAATTCAACTGAAGAAATAGCAATGCGAAAAGGTTGAAAAATCTTGTGACTACGTTAAACTCGGAACTAAATTTGAACTAAAATATTATTAAACCTTTTTTTAAATTATTTTATCGAAAAATGAATATTCGAAAAAATTCTGCTACCACAATGTGTTTTTAATTTTTTAAGAATTTTTAATGCAATCGATGGGTGCAAATAAGACTATTCCATCATTTGGTTCGGAAATTAAAAAGACGTAGATGTTCATTTTTTATATTGTCCAGACAAAAATTCTGTACTGCCAACCTTCATTTATTCATCATTTATTCTATATTTGCTTTGTTATTGTCAAGTATGTTTATTTTTAACTAGCGCCAAAAGCAGTCAAAACGTTGATCTTAATTTAATTGGTAAATAGTAATTAGTTACGCTATAATGAGCCTTCAAACACAACATATTGATTAAAAAGTAAAGGTTAAATAATTGAAAGCGAATATAATTCTTCAGGTAACATTAAACGAAATTTGCTGTTCAATTTTATCAGAGTTCTTACAAATAAGGCCAGAATTATATCATTTTAAAATTCTAGAATTTAACTAAACCTAGCTCCACGAAGGGTCACAAAACATTACTTTGACGATTTTTCATTTTTTCATTCAAATTTTCATTTTAGAAAAAAACATGCTCACGAGATACGTCAGTGCTAAATTGAGACGTCAAAAGTTTGATTGAAAACAAAATTAGGTACCAGAAAAACGGAGGACGAAGATTTTTTTCCTTTGAGATGCACGTTTTTCAATTTTTTTCTGATTAAAATCAAAGTGAATCAAACTGAATCCTGAGACGGTAATTCAAATTCTAGTTTTCAATTAAAATGAGTAGCAGGAAAATAGATTTGTATCCGTCAAGTTGAAAAAAAAATTATAAAAAGTTCCAGAATGTTGCCAAAAATTGCAAAACCTTGCTACATCTCAAATCATTTATTAAACAATTTTTGATATTAAAAGAGATGAAGACCTAAAGTTGTTTCCCCTTTAATCTGCTTAGGCCATTAATCAAGTAAGATGTATTGCATTTTTTACGGGATGAAACCCTCGAGACAAATGATTCTCTACCTCTGATTAAATTCGTTGAAACATTTAGCAGAGACGAAATATTCTTTTCGAAATAAGAAAAGAAACTAAAGAGGAATTAAATCTATATAATTTTATACACATAATTACATAAGCGGATCGTATCAAGTACATTTTGAATTGGATACACATTTAAATTAACATTTATTAACATATTTTATTGTTTTGCTTTCTGTATTATTATCAAATATGAAGAATTTAAAGGAAAGAAAAATGATTCAAAGATTTAAGAATGTTTTGCATTCTTCTGCTCTGGCTCGTCACATTTATTAATCAAAAGAACCAAGGCCTGGAGGGCAATTTGTTTTTCCTCTCTTGTCTGAAAAAACAGCTTTACACAGACGTCTTCATCATCATCAAGATTGGATTTATACCACCGTTACATTTATTTTAATAACTCTCTTCGCTGTTTAAAAAATAATCTCTTCATTATATTTTGACGCATGTATTATTTAAACTCCTCAATAACTAAAATTTTACAAAACTTTTTATACATTTAATTTGTCATTTCAGAGTTAATTGATTTTCAACTTTAAATAGGTATATATATATATAGATAAATTTGTCAAATTGAACTTCAAGAACTGTAGTAAGAGCATTACTTGTAGTACAATCAGGATTGAGGATTTTACGATTGTTAAAATTGCTCTGGGCTTGTTTCAAGTAACAACTGCAGTGCCACTTTTATAGTCAGGTTGAAAGTAAATTGTTCGTAACTAACGAGACTCTATTCTCGGGGTTAAATACCGAAGGGATTTTCCTCAAATAACAACATTTAGGTATGAAATCTATTAACAAAATTTTGAAATCACAATTTTTATCATTTTAAAATAAACTAAAATTTACAAAATGATTCATTGAATAATGAAATTAAAAAGAGTCAGTGAGATAAAAAGAATAGCAAATTAAATTTTCTAAATCGCTGGTTCGTAGAAAGAAGAAAGTTTTCAATTAAAAAAGATAGTCTTCGTAAGATTTATCTTAAAATATTCCTTAATTATAAAGATGTCTTTCGTTTAAGCTTCAATTAAACTTTGTCGAAACATTGATCTCTCAACTATTTTCAGAATAACTCTTTCAAGATACACGTAATTGAGGATCAATGATGAAGCTTAATTGCAGCTAAAAGAAATCATGATGTGATAGGAAAAAGTATTGTGAAAGGTTTTGTAAAAGTAGAGTTCGATGGGCATGAGTAAAATTTATTTGAAGAATTCTTTTAAGAGAGACATTTCCGTTTTACAAGTTGGCAGAGTTTTCTCCTCTCGTATAACTTATAATTCATTTTATCCTAATTTATAAAATGCAAAAATGTAGGCTGATTGTTAGCAAATACTTGAATAAATAATGATATGATACATTTTTTCAGCTACCCGTATGAACCTATTTTACACAGTACATGAGGGAGAACCCGTACGTCTGGAATGTGGAGCTCATGGAAATCCACAGCCGAACATTACATGGCAAACATCAAATGGAATGATTCTAAAGGGAGTCTATAAATGTAATTTTTTTTCTCATTTATTGAAAGTTAGTAAAAGTAGGTGACATGCGCCTACAAAAAATGTTGTCATAGCCTTTTCAAATATTGTATTAAAAATATTTAACGTTTATATTATTATGTCACTGAAAATGGGATTTTGCGATAAAGAGTTTCAAGCTGACACATTATCAACCAAAAATGGAATAGTTCAATTTTCAGTTTAAAAAATTAATTTTCAATCAAGGAAATGCATTTTCAACTAGAATGATGAATCTTCAACAAACAATTGATTTTTAAGATACAAGAAAAACTAAGAATAAAAAAATTTAACTAAGATTTTTTAACAAAATACATGAATTTTCAACAACAAAAAAACGAATTTTGAACAAAGTAGTTCAATTTTCTATCAAAGAGATGAATTATCAACTAAAGTTATGAATCTTCAACCAACAAATTAAATTTTAAAAATAAGAATTTTTAACAAAATACATGAATTTTCCAACAAAACAGTTGAATTTAGAACTAAAAAATACATTTTAAACCAAAAATAGAATAGTTAAATTTTCAGTTGAAAAAAAAATTATTTTTAACAAAAAAGCGAATCTTCGGTAATATGTTTTAATTTTCAGACAATGAGATGAACTTTCAACTTATATTATAATTCTTTAGCCAAAAAATTGAATTAAAAAAATATTTAAAAAATAAGAATAAGAAAAAATAAGAAGTTTAACAAAATAAATTAATTTTGAGCCAAACAGTTGAATTTTCAACGAAAACAGATACATTTTCAACCACAAAATGGAATAGTTCAATTTTCAGTTTAAAAAAATAATTTTCAACCAAAAAAATAATTTTTAACTAGAATGATGAATATTGAACTAAAAAAAATGAATTCTTAACCAAAAATTCGATCGTAAACTTTTCAACCGTAAAGAATGAACTTTTAACCAAAAATGGTTGGATTTTCTTATTTGCTATGGAACCCTAAACACGGGTGATTTAAAAAATTTTCAACATTTATTTCTTTAAAAGTATTTTCAATGCTGACAGATAACATTTCTTGAAAATTGTTGGGTTCGTTAGACAAAAATCAGAAAAATGTTTTGTTTCGAAAACAAACAGATTTTTTGCTACAAAAGAAAAAAATTTTTTCGTCATAACAAAAAGTTGAATCTTTCAGAAAACCTTTTGTTAAAACCAGCAAAACAAAATTTTGTGACCAAAATTATCTGAACCAAACATTTATCTTACTAAAATGAACACGGTAATGTAATTAGCTTACATCAAAGTCAGCTTATAATATTCTGAAACTATCTTGGTATTTTTATGCAGTAAATTGGACTTACTAGCAAGATATAATTAACAATCAGTTCCGAGATTGGCAGAGGTTTTAATTACAGAGATTAACAATGGTATAGAATTTCCATCAACAATTACAAGCTCCATTGGTTAAAATAGATTCAATTACGAATTTGAAACTTGGTACACACCATTTAAAATAAGTCTGTAAATTAGGATGACTTGAAATCTCTATTCTGTTGACACAAATTTTAGGTTGCTCTCTAATAAAAAGTAATACAGAAATTGGGGATATACATTTTAAAATTGTAAGAAGTAATTAATAAAGAATAAATAAAAAAATATTTTGTAATTTTCTGCCACTAATATAAAAAGCTCTATATGAAATTGAAAAGAGTTTATATTTCTAGTTTCTACGGAAATATGCAGCATAAAATGCTATGTGCAAAATTGTTGTACTTTAGCCGATTCAGAGGAAAGTGGGAAGTTCGAAGGTGCATAGCAAAAGTTAGCCCATGACTTAGAATGTTCACATTATTTTCCATATTTGAACCATATATGGTTGTTCACAATGACATTGATACCGCTTTAGATTTTACGTGTGACATTATTTCTTTTACTTCAAAATAGTGCATTTGGAAGTTTTTATTTAAGTAGTTTGTTAATAAACGTTTCATCTTTAATAAATTATTAAATAATATAATAAAATATTTTGAGACTTTAATGCGAATGCTTCTTGAAAATCTGACTTTAAAATTGTGTAAACTTTTGGATTGAACAACAAAGGTGCAATACCATTTTTTTGTTAATTATTAAAAGAATTGAAGCAACTATGAAAACTTGTATATAATACGGAGAAGTAGATAAAAAATATTTGGTTCACCGAATTTGATGACCTGTTGAGGAAAGAAAATAAACAGAAAAGAATTAAATACGTTCTACATACGTACATACATATTCGTGCTATGACGAACAGAAAATTTACCTTTCCAATAAAAAATTAGAATATTTATTGTGTTGAAAAATCCTTTTTCCACGGATTCCCGTCTTCCAATATTCCATGCCCCATTTTCATCATATATATTGTACAGATGTATGTACCTTTGTTTCGAATTTTGATCGCATAAATGTTAGAAGTTTCTGCTATAATTTAACGAAATATTTTATGGAAGTTTTATGCAGTTAGGTGTTTCGTAATATTACCAAACAGGGTTGAAATTTCCAGTGTTAGTAACGTGAACTTCCCAGGATAAAATTTTTTGTTTATCAAATTAGGAGCTGTTCAAAAAAATAATATATAACATAAATATAATATTATAAATAACATAATAAATAAAAAAAATGCCCGTGTTGAAAGTACATACACTTACTATAGAAAAAGCGTTACGTGGAGGGGGGGGGGGGGGGGGGAAAAATTG
>CAKNYM010053339.1:219805-244188 GCA_932195095.1 Andricus curvator | reverse complement strand
TAAATCTAAATTTATTTCAAGAAGATACCAACACCAGTGTTTAAAATGACCTACGCCGGTGTCTAAAGTACATCACCTCGAAAGTGCGCAAGCGCAGCTTTTCCACCAGTGCCTAAAGTAAGCCACCTTCAAACTGCGCATGCGCGAAAATTGTTCGCACACAGTATGCTCAAATAAAGACTTCAGAAAAATGCTAACTAAGAATACTTTTTACTTATATCCCGAACCAAAAATCGAAGAATAAAGTCTCCAAGAGTTTGTAATGTTGAAGTAGCACTTTCACTCAATAATAATAATATCATATTATAAAAAAAAATTCAATGTTGTAACCTGCTCAATATTAATTGTAATATCATGATGTTTTACATAATTATATGTCTTCAACATTTATTTAACTTTCATTTTTAAAAAATGCTTAAATCGAATCAAAATTGTAAGCTCTGGACTAATTTGTCCAGACATTTTTTTTGGCCCGCTCTGCGCCCGACCCAAATTTATAAAAATTAAAACTGTGTCCTATAAATTGTAGATATTTTGAAAATAATTGATAATATTATTTTGATATCACAAGGGAAATGCGCACGTGGTTTACAATGGGTCCTTCTTCTACAATCCTGAAAATCAACCATGTATCCAGCGATATGATCTCTTTCCTCACCATCAACCTCACGCTGGTCCAATGATCAACCTGAAAATCCAACTGCCTGGTTTGGTTGTCAAAACCAAGAATTTTCTTTACACTTCAGATGTGAACTACGTCGACTTCGACGTCGATGAAAACGGTAAGAAAATCAGATTAGACAAATTTGAGATCGCGTTTAAAAATTGTAATATTTTTTTTATTCCTAATGACAAAAATATATCATAATTGAAATGCAGTTTTTTCATACATATTCACTACGGTGTGTCATAAGCGACCAATTTAAAAATACAATGGCATTGTAAATACTCTTTTGTTCTCTTATAAAAAAAAAGTGGAATCCAATCGGAAGAAGTCCTACTCTCCCTCATCGACGTTAAAGGTTAAACTCCAGATATCTTCGTTGTTTTCGTACTTTAAAAAAATGTTGAAAGCAACATTAACCCTATTTTCCCAAAAAATGTAATATATTTTCCCATATAAAAGTATACAACAGCTTTAAATTCTTCGTAAAAAACTAAGCTAATATTTTCCCACACATTTTTTTGTGAACACGAAAACAAGCAAGATATTTAAAGTTTAATATTCGACCTCGATGAGGGAGTGCAAGTCTCCATCCGATTATAGATTTACTTTTTTTTATGTATTTTCTTTTTTTTTAAATAAGCAAGATCTTTCATAATACCATTGTATTTTTAATAAACCCTAATATCTACCTATATCTACTAATATCTACCTAATATCTACGATCGTCGAGACTCGATGTAAACATTTGTGATGTAAATTTTATCTCTCTTTCGCAATCATATATTCAAATACACACACTGAATATTGAATGATATAAATACGAGTCTGATTCAGCCTTTAATTTTCAATGCTTTGTATTTATTAAAGATTCGCGGGAAGCTTCATAAAAATAGCGAATTGAAAAACTGAAGTAATTCTCGAAAACTTGAAAATTATCCAAAATTGGCGTAAACAAGGGAAAATCAATATTCGTAATATTGATTTTGCTGGCTAGCGCCACGATTGCAATATTCACTGAAGTGGAGTTCCTATTGAATCCTGCTTCCGATATTTCCTTCAAAGAGAATCTTAAAATTAAATGGAACACCTCTTGCTCTGATTGAATGTTTTTTGTTCGAATAAATATTTGTCTGCAGGTTTATGGGCCATTTATGGGACACCTGCAAATACTACTGTAGTAGTGAAGGTTGATCCAGTTGCGATGAAGTTGCAACGCATTTGGAACATTACTATTGATCACCATAAATTTGGCGAAATGTTTATTGCTCGAGGTGTGTTGTACGCAGTACATAGTGTAACTGAAGACTCCATGAAAATACGGCAAGTTTGTTTTAAAATTTCATCTCTTCACAGACATATATTTGATTAATCATAACAATACATTTCTTCTTTAATAATAAAAATCATCAAAGTTTTTGGTATTTCTCTCTGAAGAAATTTAACAAGTTTTTAAAGTGACACAATTTCACTTGGAATAAATTCCATTCAGATTTTTCCAATTTTCTTTTATCGCATTGAAATTAAAATGAAGAAGTCAGGCGGCAAAATAACTTAGTCGTGGCGTTGGTCACTCTAAAGTTGAACACTGACATTTCCAAAAGAGAAATAATAAAGTTGCAATTCTACTTTGTTGAATAAAGTTCGGAGAGTGTTGAAATGTTCATTTCAGCCAATTAGTAAAGTCAGAAATTAAAAGAGAGACTAACGCATTTCTGAAAAGCTGCAGAATATTCGTAAGTTTTTTATGTTGTGAAAAGCTCAAATAAATCAAGTAAAAATGTTTTACTTTGGTTGTTACATAAAGATATTTTTTTTATTATCTATGATTAATAAGTTCATAATAAATTTTACATCATGATGCTACATTTTTTATGTAGGATAAAAGTTTTCCTCAAAACTATTTTGTATGAATAATGACAAATTATTAAACTACCTGAAATTTGTTAACGGCATGCACCAGGATATCAAGTGACCAAATACATGGTATTATATCGGCGGTTTCATATTTAAAAAATGGAATTATTGTGCTGAACTTTCGGGAACGGGTTCATTCTGAGTTTTTATTTTGTTAAAACAATGCAATTTTCGCCAGAGCGCTAAAGCCCTGCTATCAGTTACATTCCATGTTAACAATGAATAATATTGGACCATTTAAACAAAATAAAAACTCAAATGGGCCAGACAGATGTGCCCTTATATATTTTGAATCATTTCTTCAAATTTAAGCACAATATAACACTGAAAAATAATAATGAAAAATGTAAACTCCTCAAAAAGGTAATTTTTAAGCTTCTAAGGTTTTACACCATAAAGTTCAATATCTGTCGTTAAAAATTTTTAAATGTTCAATTTTTAAGATTTCTTATATGAAAACTTTAAATTTTAAGTTACCAATTATTGAGTTGTTTAATCTTGAAATCAATTTATAATTCTTCAATTTTGCAGTATTTCAATTTGGGATTCTACAGTTTCAGGCTGTTAGTTTTGAGTTTAAATTTTAAATACTTAATATTGATTTTACTTTATTAATTTGAAATTCATCAATTCTCAGTATTTCAATTTTGAGTTATTAATTTTAAATGCTTAATGTCAAAATTTTCTATCATTCAAATCATTTAGATTTGCACTTTCAACTTTGAAATTATTTAGCTTTTTACTTCTAAGGCTCCTGGTTTCATCAGCAAATCTTAATTTTTAAACTACCTAATTTTAAAGGCTTCAAGTTTAAAATTGTTTAATTCAAGATTAGAAATCGTACTTATTAATTTTAATGTAGTTCAAAATTCAAATTTTGTTTGATTTGGCGAGCTTTAAATATGAATTAATTTAAAATTTCGAATAACTTAACTTTCAATTGTTTGTCTATGAACGCGTAAAATTTAAATGGATTTAATTTAGAACAGACAAATAAAAAACTTTTCAAAAACTTTTGTAGTTTGTAATATAGTTCAGTTTAGAAAGTTAAAAATAAACAAAACTATATTTTGAAGGAGATCAATTTAAAATTGTTGAATTTGAAATGTTTGAACTTCAAATTCGATATTTCTGCATTTCTAAATTTCTAAAATTAATTAAAGAAATGTTTAATTTTAGACTGGCACTAGATTTATACAAGAATCTGCCTCTGGACGTCAGTTTACAATTCACAAATCCATATCACAAGACTACAATGATAGGATACAATTCCAGAACAAAGGTAAGAATTTAAATTTGAATCCCAATTTTCAATTTTTGAACGAAACTTTAATTAAGCTGAGCATTTTTATATTTTCACAAATTATTACAAATCGTAAAAATTAACGAGATTGATTGAAAGTACAATTTTTTGTTAAAGTTTTTCATGTTTCGTTAACGAATAAGGGTGCCTGTCATTTTTTGCACGAATACAGCGATGTTGATTTAAATAATTATGATCGTCCGAATGAATTTGAAACGGCGTACGCATCAATTAAAGCACTCTCTGGCCTGGAATAGCTTTATTCTTTTTTATTCGCTCGAATCGATCACTGCTCGAATTATCGAGACGATTGGAATGACCGACCTGGTTCACTGCCAAAAAAATAATAAAAAGTGTCTTTTAATACTCAAAAAGTAATAATTCTTGTGCCGAATTTCATTTTTCGATAAAAACCAGAAGCCTCTGTTTAAAATCCAATGAAGACTTTGTCAAGCTCATATTAAGGTTTTTGATTAAGCTCTTAAGGTCTAGAGAATTTGCATTTAGATGTGATTTTAGAAATTGAGTTTTCTTGGTAGCTCGAATAGTCTCGTTATAATTATAATTACAAAAAAGGCAAAACTTGTTTCGCCTTCAAAGAAAAAAGTTTCAAATCGGGAAATGGAATTTTTTAGTAGCTGATAGAATGTCCGACGAGTTAAAAATTTTTTCACAGTTTTAGATTTCGTTTACGATGCGATTAAAAAACATTTCTTGCAAGTTAATATTTAAAACATAATTTTGTATTTACGTGCTGAACTATTTTATTATAAAATCATCAAAGGGATATAGTATAATTATATTAATATGCAAATAATGGGGATAAAATAATTGTTTTAACCATTTTTTTTAATCTAACAGGAGTTATATACATGGGACAAAGGAACTCAACTCGCATTTCCGGTGAAGTATCAAGAATATTATGGGAATGCAACCAGAGAAGAAAACTAATTTTTTTGGAGTGCAAAGTAAATGTACAGTATAAATGAGTTTGTACTTCAAAAATTACAAGTCAACACAAATGTTTCATTTATTTGTAGCAGGATTATCTGATGAATACTAGTCAAGCTGCCTCTATAACATCTTTCAACAATATAATGTTATAAAGTGATTAAGTATAAGTTCCTTGAGCAATCATACTAAATCGTCTACGATGGAAAAGTCTAAGCCAGAGTTTCAAGTTTCGAAAAGGTTAACAATTTATTACCAACAACCTGTAAGCTGGATTCACAATGTAATCTTGAACTAAGTATTAGAACCGATAAATATAGTTCTCCAGAACTAAGAAATATTCAATTGCATAACTTTATTTTTATGTTTTAATGGAATATTTCTTGAAATAAATTTTTAATTTAAAATTAGGAAACTTGAGACCCTTCCTCTATGATAATCAACTTGTAAATAACAAAAAATGAAACGTGAAATCAATGTGTTGTGTCCGCAGTTCCAGAGAACTTTTTAAACTTGTTAAATATGTGATTTTATAAAAGTTTCTATCGTCCTTTCATAATCATTACTGTCATTGATAACGTTACTTGAAGAAGCAGTTTACATTTTCATGTACCTTTTATATTTTTTCGGCTCTAATATAAAATGTAATTACTAAAGTTTCTCAAAGATGAATTAATTAACCTATTTTTTCTTACTTTTATATTTTTTCAATACTTTAGTCTTTACAACTAATTTTTAGTTTATTATTAATCATTATATTTCCATTAACAACGCAAGATTATTTCATTCATTGTCATCATGTTGGAACGAATGAGTCCTTTAATTATTATATTTAGATTGTGAATAAATGAATCCCTCTTATTCTTATAAAAGTATGTAAGTTCATCGAATACAACGTATATTATATAAAGGCAATATAACTATACGTAATTGTAAATTTTTTAGGTAGTCTAGAGTTCCAAAATAATATGTATGTTTTTTAATAAAGAAGCATATCGATTTTACCTTGATCTTGAATTTAAAAATAATTGAATTTCTGATATCGAAAAGCAATCGATTGAGAAGAATGAAATTCTGTCAATAAAAATGGCGTAAAGTATAAACCTGTGCGTGCCCATTAAAAATTTCAAAATTTACCGATAAAAATGTAACCATTCATCAAATTTACAATAGTTCAAACAGATTTTAGCTTCATTATGCCTAAACACTACCTTTCGGATGATAAGAAACAATTAGAAATAAATTAAAAGTACACTTAAAAGAAGATTTGTAACCTCTCGTAAATTGAAATATACAAAATTATGAAGGAAGGGTGTAAAAAACAGTCAATCTTTCTTTCCCATGGAGCCAAGGTACGTACAATTATGAACTAAAATTATTACTATTACTTAAACCATTAATAATAGTTGAAAAAATATTAAGAGAATCTTTTGAATATTTTCATAAGTTACAATTTCAGAAAACAATAAGCTCGTTCAAAGCTTTGAATATATTTGTATATTAAATCTTAGAAGTTTGAAACTTGAAGCTGAGTTTGAAAATTTGCACCTGCAATTGAGAGTGATAATATTCAATCAAAAGTTTCTCAAGGTACGATTGCTTTTAATAACATTAAGCATTCACAAAAATGAACAAAAATTGCCAACATTTCACATTTATACTAAGATTTAGGAATAATTGTATGCATAATAAAGTCAAATTTTCACAAATTCTTTCAGAGGGCATAAATAGGCATAATTCGTAATAGAATTTCTTTCCTGTCCTTACAAAAACAATTTTTCAAGAACTATTTGATATTGAAAGGTTTAAAAAATAAATTATTTCAAATGCGTTCAAAATCGTAGAATTTTAATCTGGAAATCTTCAGTGCTAAGCGAAAATTTAGAACCAGTATTTTAAATGGGTGGTATTAGTTTGAGAGTGAAAGCAACTTGTAACTACTAAATACACCCCAGCTGTAGTACGACGGCCCCTATCCGAGTAAAATCGAGCCAAGCGTTGCTTAACTTTGGTGACCGAACGAGAAGCCTCAAACAATTTCACGTGTCCCAACGGATACCTGTTTTTTTTACAACTTTTGATACAAGCATTTAAAATAATTTATTTTCTTACATAAGTTTTCCACCAGAAAATGTTTTTTGAAGAAAAAAAATATTTTTTTTTAAATTTAATTTATGTGAATATTTAAAAAGAAGTTTTAAATGTAACTTTTTTAAATTTCTTAGTTTTATAAATAAAGTAAAGTGAAAGATGGCAGGTCATAAGAGGATGAAAAACTTAGTGAAAATAGGTTTATTGCATCAAAAATTCTTTAAAAATCAAATACACATTGTGTGAAAAGGATTTTTTCGAAATCTCATTTTATAATATAATTATTGAATATTTCCATATTTTATGTACTAAGTTGCATTGTACTAAAAAGGTCTAAATGAGGCAAAAAATGCCAAGTTTTGGCGCTTATGCCCTTTTGTACGACGGACGGTCAGACGAACACGCGACCGAACCCATAAAGGTTTTAGCCCGGGGCTACGAAACCCTAAAAACAAAACTTCAATCATTAAAAGATTTGTTCAAGTTAAATCTAAATTTATTTCAAGAAGATACCAACACCAGTGTTTAAAATTACCTATGCTAGTGTATAAAGTACCTCATCTCGAACGCGCGCATGCGCCAGCTTTTTCACCAGTGCCTAAAGTAAGCCATCTTCAAACTGCGCGGGCGCGAAAATTGTTCGCACACAGTCTGCTCAAAAAAGGTCCTTCAGGCACAATTTAGAAGCATGTAAGCGTTAACTTTTGAGGTGGGTGTTGCAAAAAATATTTTTCATAATGAAATACTCATGCCTTAGTATTAAATGAGAGTGTAACCACTCTTTAAATCTTTTGAAAACTTTGAAACCTTCCAAAATACATCAGTATACCTTGAAACCTTTCGGAAGCTCATGAAATCCTATAAATGTCTCTGAAACCCTATAAAATCTCTGAATATAATTTCAAATACTTTGAAAAAAAATTTTTTTTAATTTTAAAGCCTGTAAATTCTCACATATTTTGTTAAAATCCTTCGAAATCATTTATAATGCCTCATAATTTTTTGAACCTATTGAAATTACTTAAAATCCATCCTTAGTTTCATTGGAATCTTTAAAAATATTTTGCAATACCAAAAATCTTCTGAAATTCATTCAAATTTCTTGAAGCCCATTGAAATCTTTTGAAACTACTTGAAAACTCAACCAATTTTATTATATTCCGAGAAATATTTTGAAACCTATTGAAATTTTTTACAAAGTCGGTTAAACCTCTCCGAATCCCTTAGAATCTTCTACACTTAGTTGAAATCCATGACAATCCTGTGAAATCCTGAAAAATCCCTTTTTAGGCCATTTGATCTCAAAAGATTCTTAGAAATTCCTCATAATATTTTTGAATCACTTGAAATACTTTGTAAATCCCTAAAATTTTGGAATCTTTTACAATTCTTTAGTCTCTAGAAAGTATTTGAAATTTCACTCTCTCTTATCAAAGTAGATCATTTGAAATCTGTATTTGCAAGAACAAGGAAATATTTAGCCACCATAACAATCACAAACTCAATTAACAGTAGTTGTAAATAAATTGAAATTTCGCAGCTGATTTCATTTTTGAATTTCAAATCTAGATAATAAATAGAGCAATTTTAAGTCAATCAACACGATGGTCGGGAAGCAAAAAAAAAGTCTGCTTGAACCACCTAAGAAAAGTGAATGTGGCATGCTCTTTCTGGTACCTTGGAGTGCTCAATAATCGTTGAAACAAAATCTGAACAGATCCTGTGCGCAAAAAAATCACTTTTTTGTTCAGTCAGAAGTACCAATAATCGGTTTTTTAGAATATCTCCTCAGGAATCTATTTCGTGATAAAAGTTGTTTCCATATGATTTGTAGAGAATTAAATTACCTTTCGAAAGAGCACAATAACTTTAAAAAATATTCATTGGTTACCGAGATAGAGCGCATATTAATGAAGTCAATCAGTGAAAAAAATCGGATTTTCCGAGATACCTCTTCAGGAATCTATTTTATCCATAATATGATTCTCGGCGTTGACAGAGGACTCAATTACCTTCAAAATGAGCTCTTGAAAATTAGAAAATGTTCAAGAGTCACCGAGATAGAGCGTCTCAACGTGGACCCTTTTTGATCATTTTTCACGAAAATCGTTGAAAATCCGTTTTTCAAACATTTTTTATGTCTTAAGATGCTAAAAAAAGTCGAATCAAGATATATAACATATATAGTTCTTGGAATTTATTTCAGGCTTTCATATGAATTTTATCCTTGAAACACAGAAAAAAGCTTGACTAAAAAATCTTGATTCTTATTTTTTTAGGTCTCAAAACAAGCGCTGCCTATAGGTAACTCCATGTAGTTCTCTTTCGTTCTCAGACTCAAATTAGGACCTTTTTGGCTGAAAAATCTTAGGTCTCAAAAAGACGTTACTTCTGGACTCAAAATAAGCTTAGCTGTTTTCTGTGAACGCAAACAATACGAGAAATATTAACACGAGGTAGATAATATTGTCATATTGTATGCCTTGAATAGAAATAATCCACTTAACTGAGTCTATGATTTACATGTGAATAGAATTTTTTCAGATCTTGATTCCACTTTTTCAACGATTTTCGTGAAAAATGATCAAAAAGGGTTCACGTTGAGATGCTCTATCTCGGTGGCTATTGAACATTTTCGAATGTTCAAGGGCTCATTTTAAAGGTAATTGAGTCCTATATCAACACCGATAATCATATTATGGATAAAATACATTCCTAAGAAGGTATCTCGGAAAACCCGATTTTTTTCACTGATTGACTTCACTAATAAGCGCTCTATCTTGGTGACCAATGAATAATTTTAAAATTTATTGGGCTCATTTTGAAGGTGATCAATTTTTCTACAAATCATACGTTGAATACTTTAGTGATAAGATATATCCTTTAGGAGATATTCCCGAAAATCGATTTTCGGTATTTATGGCCTACTAATAATCTCGGTGACCAATGAATATTTTTAAAGTTATAGGGCTCATTTTGAGGATAATAAAATTTTTTACAAATCATATGAAAAGTACTTTAGTGATAAGATACATCCTTTAGGAGATATTCCCGAAAATCGATTTTCGGTATTTATGGCTTACAACTTTTGTGATAAAATACATGCCTGAGGAGATATTCTCAAAAAACCAATTATTGATACTTTTGACTGAAGAAAAAAGTGATTTTCTCGCGAACGGGATCTGTTCAGATTTTGTCTCAACGATTTTTTAGCACTCCTAGGTACCAGAAAGAGCATGCCACATTCACTTTTCTTAGGTGTTTCAAGCAAACTTTTTTTTGTTTTCCGACCACCGTTTCAAAAGCCAATCAGGTTTTTGACAGACAATAATCCGATATTTTCAAGATATTTGGTAACATCAATTTTTTAAGAATGGATAGTAAAAAAATCAATGAAAATTTGAATTAAAATTTTAGTGTAAGGGAGACCACTCTACAGTAGGTAAAGATCCTACAGTAGATAATCATTAATTATAAGCAGAAATATAAGTAAAATAATCAATTCTAATTTTAATATATTAACACGTATCGTTTCTTCACTATCAATAACATTAAATTAATTATTTCACATACATTAGTATTATAAATGAATGATTATCTACGGTAGAGTGATCTCCCCTAATAATATTTTTTTCTTTCCTGTAGCATCAATATTTGTTGAAATTGTTATCGTTTATTGAAAAGAAAATTTCCTTATTTTTATTGTCCTTCCAGCTAAGAAAAGCAAAACAAAAAGTCTGTCATACTGTGTTATCGAAAACTTCAGTCTTGATTTTTTTGGAGACTTTTTCACAAGTTTTAGCATGAAACTTCGAAAATATTTGCTTCAAAACTGTTTGCATTAAAATAGGTAGATTTTTCATTTATTAAATTAAAGTTTTATCGTACTGAACCTTTTTATGAACAATATAAAAATAGAGTTGTTACCATAAACTTTTAGAATATAAAAAAATATATTTTGCGCCGTTTAACCATATTTTGTTGGTGAAGTCGATAAGGCCGTAACATTCAAATGTGAATTTCATGCTAACTTTGATATGTCATGTAAATCGAAATAATGCGAGATCCGCGTAATGGAATACGAGAAACCACAGAGAGTGTTATAATCATTTAGCATTTGCCACGTGTACATACTGATGTGATATATACTGGACCATCCATCAAACTATTCGGTACTCGTCGTGTATTCTGATAATCATCAAGTACTGACCGAGCTGTAATAGTTACATACAGGTGCGGATATTGCTTCAACAGTGAGAATTAATAGAATTTCACATGAATTTCGTAAACACCAATACATCATTAAATTTGCATCTCTCTAATATTTCAAATTTCATAAATATATCCCAATATGCACATTGCACATAAATATACTACACAAGATAGCTAATTTTACTAAAAATCAATAACTCTCATACAATATTGCTGCTTTTTCAGAGATAATTAAAGATAATTTAAGATAATTTAAGGAAAACGTTTCAAAAGGACGCAAGTGCTATTTTCGTCATTTTTCAGGAGAGCCAAACAAGGTTTCCAAAAATTAAATTTCCAATTTAGGAAGAAAGAAAATACTTTTGAGATACGTCATTGGCGAATAGAAGCGTGAAAATATTGATAGGAAAATATTATTAGGTTCCGAGAAAATAAAAGGAGCATTTTTTTCTAACTTTGAGCGAGGATCAAAATTCCAATTGCCATTTTAGAACAAAAAAAATAAAAACCATGCTTCCAACATTCTGTACTGCCGAATTCAGGCGTGGAAGGTTTGATTGAAAAAAGTCATGCCTTCCAGAAAAAATGGGGGAGAATTATTGTATTTGCTCCAGCTGCATGTTTACTCGAATTTAGACGGATATTTAAATTATAACTTCCAATTTAAAAAAGTAAATCAAAATAGATTTGTAGCTGTTGCATTACGAAAAAATTGCAAAAAGTTCCAAAATGTTAAAAAAAAAAATATGAAAAATGACATGATTTGGCATTTCAAAGAATTTAACTGTAAGTACAGATATAGAGATTAAACATAACTTCCATCCGACACAAAGATCACCCTTTCATTTTCTATTCCGGCATATTTTGTCAGAGATCAGTTTTTAAACTTGTTGGAATTAACCTAGAATTCTTTAGAATTCATCAGAATCCCGCCTAAAAAGAAATTACGTTGACGATAAAATATGCAGGAAGAGAAAATTAAAATTCGGTGTAAAAAGGCACTTATGTCCTTTTAAATTTCGACCCTTCAATTGAATTTTGACATTAAATTAAAATAAAGTAAATGTTTGAAATTAGTTAATTAATTCATATTTCTTTGTGTAGGTTTTCGGAGGAGCATTTTTTATTGGCTACACGTTAAGTAAAATTGACCACTACACTAAACAAAGAAGCGAAGAGGAGGCTGAGAATGAAAAACGTTTAACTGATAAACCCCAACAAATTGAAACAAAGAAGAAAAAATACGATTTGATGGGAGCGCCTTTTCCCCTTAATCCGTTCAATTATAATGTCAACGAGGGAGATCCCGTTAGTAGTTTTGAGTTACCAATGAGAAAAAGCAAGCAGATGTACGATAAAAAAAAAAGTAAAGATGTGAATCAAGTGGATAGAGCCAATGAGGAACAAGAAAGAAGGAAGATCAAAAGGGAGAAAGAAAAGGAAGAAAAATTGAAAAAAGAGACCCTAGCTCATTATGATTATGATTCTATATATTGTATTGATAATGTCGATAATGTCAAATGCGTGTATTGAAAACAAAAACTATTCTTCTCACAATTTCGTATTCAATTTTCAAAACAAAAAAATGTTATATAAAAATTGTACAGAACATACTTTGTGTTATGAGAAAACTAAGAAAAATGTTTGTTTCGGACAACAAAACTATTTGATAGCTATACAAGCAACAATTTTTTTTGGAAAAAACAAACATTTCGTGCTTCCAACAAACTTCTCCTAGAACCAATACAAATTTTGTCCACTCAAACAAAACGGAAATTTTGCTGATTCAAAAAAATGATTGCTAGGTCTGCAAAATGATTTTTCAGGCAATACAAATTTGTTTGGAGCTACAAACAAAATTTGTTGCTTCTATAACTACACAATCGTTTTGTTATACAAACAAAACATTTTTTTAGAGTATTAATTTAATTAATGTTAATTTATGCTCACTCAGAACAGCTCTTGTTTTTCTTAATCCATAAACGAAATAATAGAAAACAATAATACTCAAGGATTTTAGAATACATATATAAGGAATTTTATAGGGTTTGTGTTCGAATTGCTTGGACTCTCTTGCTTTAATCTATTTTCATATTTTAAAAAATCTTTTCATGTTATATCAGTATACATTTAAGAAGTTTTTTTCTGCTCTGATAAATTATTAATTCGCGTAATTTTGATCAACTTTACACAAAAAATAAATAAATACACATATACAAAAATAAAAATACATTTTTTAGATCCGAAAAATGTAACAGTAGCGAGATTTGAACCCACAAGCTTTCATCTATGAGACTGGAGCCTTCAGGTAAGCTGCGAGGGCCGTGTAAAAATGTTTTCGCATAGGACGCACTCAAAAATGTTCAAAGCCGTTTTTCTGAAAACTCACTGAAAAGCGCATTTTGCTGCTCGGAAAAATTAGCTCCTAGTAGTGACCTTCTAATTAGAGATTTCACAATAGGCAAGTCAGTAAAGAAATTCAATTAAAATCAAGTCCAAACGTTTTCAAATCTTGAGGACTGATAAAATATGTTGCAAAAACAATAAGTCCCATTTCGCAACCCACTTCGAGGTCCGCGAAACGTATTAAAAATCGTTAAATTCTGATATTTTTCACAGCTATTCCAACAAAATTCCAAACTTTTGCCAATTAACCGTAGCGTTTTTTAAGACTTTTTGCAAAAGTACTGCAAATCGTCAGGTGATTTTTAACCATTGTATCAAAAAGCTGTGTAAATTTTCAGTCTTTTTAGTAGCACAGAAAATACTTTCTATATGAATGTCGTGAAAAAATATATATTGAGTATATCTGTCACAAAAATTGCAAATGTTTGAGAATTTATTTGCAAATCTGTAAACTATTTTTTTATACTCATTTTTTTCATACTCAGAAAAATTGAACAAGTTTTGCAAATTGGACAAATTATTTGAAATATTTTTCCTTCTGTAATTATAAATATTATGTTTTTTTTAAATCATGTTTTTATACATAAAAAATTCAAAATGTTTTGCAAATTGAACAAACGATTTGAAGATTTCTTTCTTAGATAACTATAAATTTGTCTCGTTTGAAGGAAGCTTTGAAATTTTGATATGTTTATACACTGTAAAAAATAAAAAAATTCTACCACTTAGAATGGTAAAATTACCAACAAAAAATTGGTGCAATTTTACTACTCTGATTATGGGATGAATACCACTTGCATGTTAGAAGTTCCAACCAATCTTGTAACTTTACCACTTTTAGACTGACACTATAGCAAGGCGTTGTAGAAGTAGAGTTTCTGCTTGTGAATCTGTGACTTTCAGAGTAGGTAATAAATGGACCTACTTTCAGAGTGTTGATTTCTTTGACGTTGGTAAAAGTACAGAAACTGTTAAAAATTCCTTTTTCCAACGTAATCTCACGTCTTGAAATTTGATAATTGATAACGAGGCGTACTTGCACAGCTCTTAACGTAGTATAAGTACAAGTAATTTTAAAGTTTCAAAGTTGCGGAGAATAATAAAAAAAATGGTAGAATTAAAATTATTTGTAAAAGAGTGTTTCAGAACGGTATAAATTATGGAAAATTTTATTTACAAAATTGATAAAAAATATAGTATTAATATACAATAATAGGATAAATTAAGTTCAATAAATAATAATCGTTTGAAGAGGGGAATTTTTCCCTTTCTTTTAATATGAAATAATTACTCACATTTTTCATGTAGATGCTAAACTTGCCATGTTGAATAAAAAATCGAATATTTTTGGTTAGAATACCATCACCTACAAATTCATAATGCATTGTAATTTTACAGAATCTGTCTGGAAACTTACATAACTAAAAAGTTGAATTCCATATTAAAAGTGGATATTCGTTAATGTCAGTGAAAACGTTACTTTGGGAGTAGGTAATAATCGGACCTACTCTGAAAGTGGTAAAATTACCAGAAATTTTTTTAACAGTGTAGCATTTTCGATAGAAACAACTAGAACTTAAGGGTGTCAGTTCATATGGGGATAACTAACCAAATAGTAATTTTACAGGAGAGCAAAAATTAAGCATTCTGTAAAATCGAAATTACAATTCAAATAAAAAAACAAATGCTTTGCTGAATTGAGGCCAAACTAGTTTGATTAGAAAAAGTTATCTAGTTTAGACGAAATAAAGACTGACAGTCAGGCCATGTAGGCCACTTAATACCCGATTCCTACCAACTAAAAAGGTTGCAAATTCACTCAGCTCTTTGACACTATTTTTAAAACTCTTCTGCAAATTTGCAGTACTTTTGCTTTAACTTTAACTTTTTTTTAGTTTTTAATTTTTTTAGGTTTTACTTTTGTTTTAAGTTTCGGACGTCTAAAATGGTTACAAATTTAATAAATGGTGCAAAATGGCCTGAAAAACGTAGTTTTAAACATGTTTCGGACTTAGAAAGAGGATCAAAAAAGGATTTATAATTTTTACAACATATTTTATCCATCCTCAAAAATTGAAAAATTTTGGAAGGGCGTTGAAATCAGACCCTAACCAAGTTTAATTGCCTCATTTTATTCCATAAATAATACAATCACAAAGCAATTAAATTTTAAGGTTGGGGCCTGGTTCCAACGCCCTTAAGGTAGTTCACGCAAAACATCACTTATTTTACCAAATATCTGCAATTTTCCCACAATATATAGGAGATACTTGCAACAATCTTGCAATTTTCAACTAGACGTTGAGTCTGTGAAGGTTAATATTGTTAATTGAAAATAGTACCTTTTGCATGGAACCCTTTAGAAAACGAGTGAAATTGTCATACTTTTAATTATTGCTTCAATACGGTTCTCACCTGTCAGGATAAAAATGAAAGATATGTAGAAGAAAATAATACAAATATCATACCAAATTTTTTATTTTTTTGTTCAGTTTAGTGTAACAAATATAACTTTCTAAAGAATAATACACTCAACTAGCGATTCTGGGTACGGCCGATCTGATAGGCACATGGTACACATTTCTAGGTGACCCTTCTGGCTCTAAGGTAGCCGGAACCCATCCACCTTAGTACCTTACCAACATCTGATGACGCATCTAGACCGCTTACCCAATCATCCATCAACCGTTCTTATAAAAACGTGCCCCCCTCCTGTAATCTGGCAGGCTCACCGCGCCCAAGTACGTCCGCTTATGCAAGGTCAGTATTTTCAACTATTATTAATAAAAATGGTTTTATTCTTCCCTTCAAGTACATCCCTAAGAATGTGACAATATTTTAGTTTTGCTTAAAATAACTTTTATAAGCATTTTTGTGAAGATAGCGTATTAGGTACACCGCGCTCACCCTAAGGAGGGTCTGAGCCGCGTTTATATAATTTTGGTTTTGGGTTCAATATAATAGTAAACGAGTTTTTTAAAGAATCATCCGTTTTTCTTCCCTTCAAGTACATCCCTAAGAATGTGACAATATTTTGGTTTTGCTTAAAATAACTTTTATAGGCATTTTTTGTGAAGTGAGAGTATTAGGCACACCAAGACCATCCCAAGGAGGGTCCGAGCCGCGCCCAATGCAGGGTTAATCAGCTTGTTACAAACGTAACAATACAGATGATTTTATACTTTTTTATGCGCGGGTAATAACCACTACGTAGCGCGTCCTCAGGTTGCGGATAGAGGAACGGCCCGTGAGGCTGAACAGCCCCTAAGGTTAGCTGCGAATACAAGAATAAGCAGTCGCGGACAGCCGATAGGAACCAGTCGTGTGTGTGGTGAACTCAGCACTGGTAGAAAATAGGTACACGACAACCATGGCTTGGGTGGACTCACCCATTCGCGTTCATACGCAATGGGTGGGTTCTGGCAAGCCGAGGTGCAGCGTGTATCCACCTAGAAACTATACCCGAACCAAAACTAAAAATCTTGTAAGGGAAAAATCCTGCTACCCCATTGGACACCGCAGCGATGACACTGCCCGCAAGGGATGTGTGGAATGATTCGCCTGCACAGGGCCAGAGGGGTATTGATGCCAGTAGGCGCGCTGCCTTGCAGGGGGATGTTAGGATACGAGGATGAAACTGTAATGTGTCTGACGACAAGTTGACACGGTCCTTGTCAAAGTCGGAAAGCTCCCATACTTAGACCCAGAGAGGTATGGGGGTTATATCTTCTGGGACGGTGGACTCACCTACGATCGGAATAGGATCCTAACGTGCGGATTTCCACGAAACTACCATGGCTAACTTGCAACAACAAAAAACTACCGTAAAATATCTAAGGGCGGGAGCTCTGAACGCGCGTAGTCTAAATACTGGCGGATTTAGCGAACTCATTGAGATAGCAATCACATACGATACTGACTTAATAGCACTTCAAGAAACCTGCTGGCCGGGCGATTTCGCGTCAATTTCTAAGGATGACTATACTTTTCACTATGGGGGAGCTAAGGGGTTCAGACTGGGAACCGGTTTTCTCATTAATAAACGAATTTCGCAAGCGGTTATCGACATTCAATTCATTAACGATCGGTTATCATATATTGTACTAAGGGGTAATTTCAGCAAACAGGTGTGGATCAACGTGCACTGCCCCACCGAGGACAAAGACGAAGATACTAAGGATCTTTTTTACGAAACAATCGAACAGGTTTTTGACAAGTTCTCAACGTATGACGCAAAAATAGTATTGGGAGATTTCAACGCGAAAATTGGAAAAGAACCGATGTATAGGCCTACAATAGGGTCGGAAAGTTTGCATGACGTCAGTAATGATAATGGGACTAGAGTAATAAACTTTTCAGCTTCAAAGAACCTCGTTGTCAAAAGCACATTTTTCAAGCATAAAAATATACATAAGGCCACCTGGACATCACCAGATGGTAACACTCGCAATCAGATTGATCACGTTCTAATTGACAGAAGACGTCATACAAACATTCTCGATATAAGATCGTGTAGGGGAGCGGATTTAAATTCAGACCACTTTCTCGTGATGGTAAAACTAAGATCTAGGCTAGCGTTAAGTAACAAAAGAAGCCGCACAGAGCCAACAGTTCGCTTCAATATAGATAAGTTTAAAACACCAACAGAAATATTAAATTATCAAGTTGAGATATCTAATAGTTTCGACGTTCTCCAAGAACAGAGAGACAATAACGATAATTACGTGGAGGACCCGGAAACCCTGTGGAGCAATACGAAAAAGGCGATAAAGGCAGCCGCGAAACTTACGATAGGTTTTAAGAAAGTAACCAAAAGCAAACCATGGTTTGACGAAGAGTGCAAACTCTGGTTTGAGAAACGTCGGAAGGCCAGACTAAGTAGTTTACAAAATAAGTGCGATCAAACACATAAGAAATATCTCGAGATCAGCAAAAGTACAAATAGGCTCTATAGATCCAAGAAAAGGGAGTGGGAAAAGAATAAAATACTAGCAATAGAAGCGCATAATAAACAAAATAACCCGCGTGAGATGTACAGGGGAATCAATTTTATAAGGAAAGGCTTTCAAAGTAGAACGGAAATAATGAGGGACGAAAATGGCAATCTAGTAGCCGATGCGACAGAGAGACTGAATTTATGGAAAGATTATTTCGATAAACTATTAAATGTATGCGAAGCCCCCGTTGAAGGTAATCTCGGCGAAATCCACACTGCTGATCTATTAATTAACGATCCTACTGATATAGAAATAGAAATGGCCATAAAGAAGTTGAAAAATAACAAAGCCGCGGGCATCGATGACCTACCGTCAGAACTGATAAAAAATGGAGGCCCTTGCCTCACAAGGCAAATTTGTAAATTGATACGCGCAGTTTGGAAAACAGAACGCATGCCGGAAGAATGGAATACCTCTATCATTATTCCCATCTTTAAAAAAGGCGATAAAACTAACTGTAACAACTATCGGGGAATTTCACTTGTGCCTTCGTGCTACAAGATCCTGTCTAATGTTATCCTAAGTAGACTAACTCCTTTTGCCGAGGAAATAATTGGGGATTACCAGTGTGGATTCCGCCGAAACCGATCTACAAGCGATCAAATGTTTACAATTAGACAACTATTAGAAAATAAATGGGAATTTAATGAAGTAGTGCATCAGCTATTTGTCGATTTTAAAAAAGCTTACGACTCTATTATACGCGCGCGAATGTACTGGATCCTAGAGTTCTTGGGTGTGCCAAGAAAATTGGTTAGACTTATCGAAATTTGCTTAAGCGGCAGTAAGGGTAGAATACGCGTAAACGGTAGTTTATCTGAAGAGTTTTCGATCCGCGATGGCCTGAAACAGGGCGATGCACTTTCGTGCGTCCTTTTTAACTTAGTTTTAGAATACGTGGTTAGGCAAGTGCAGGCGAATCCGACCGGTGCTACCCTCAATGGGGTAATACAAATTCTTGGATATGCGGATGATCTCGACGTACTAGGGGATGATAAAGAAACGGTAGCTAAAAATGCAGAAATCTTGATCGCAAAAGCCAAAGAGATTGGCTTGGAAGTTAGCGAATCGAAGACAAAATATATGACCGTCGTCAGGTCCGGACAAAGTAATCAAGACGGGGATCTAATGGCCGGAAATATGAAATTTGAAAGGGTTAACGAGTTTAAATACCTCGGGTCTATTATAACTAGCGAAAATAAGATTAAAACGGAAATCAATGCGCGGCTACACGCTGGCAATGGGTGCTATTATGCAGCAAACACGCTACTAAAATCGCGATCGCTATCTAGAAACATCAAAGTAAGAATTTACAAAACGATAATAATGCCGGTCTTCATGTACGGGTGTGAAACGTGGGCGCTGACGAAGGGAGAAGAGAATAGGTTTAGAGTTTTCGAGAATAAAGTACTTAGAAAAATCTATGGTCCAAAAAGGGACGAAGAGACCGGCGAGTGGAGAAAACTGCATAATGATGAGCTGCACGCTCTCTACGGGTCAGCAAATATTAATAGAGTAATGAAAGCGCGTAAATTAAGATGGGCGGGGCATGTAGCAAGAATGGGCAATGAAAGAACAGTGGCGCAAGTTTTAAGAGGGAGACCGACTGGTAAGAGACCCCTAGGCAGACCGAGAAACAGATGAGAGAAAAATGTAAGGGATGATCTAAAAGAACTAGGACATGATTACTTAAACTGGATGGAGAATGCACAAGACAGAGATGTGTGGCGGTCTCGGGTAGATGAGGCAATGAACTTTCGAGTTCGAACTGCTAATCCATAATAATAATAATAATAATATTAAAAAAAAATTTCCAAAAAGAGAAGTAAATGCTGGACATGCGGGACACCACCCTATTTTTGCGGGTCAAATTCTAAGGCGGAACACGAGCAGTTAATGTGGGACGTTTGGCTACCTTGATTCTGGGCCGCCCGATCTTCGGCCGGCTTCACGCTTGGCTGCTTCTGTCTCCCCACTGAGCATCCCTTGACGGCATATATGCTCGGATAATCAGTCCCGTGTCAAAATTTGTTTACGTCGAATCGCTCTGGACCTTTCTACGCGTTAAAAGTTTATTTAATCGATTTCGGCAATTATGATACAGGAAAATGCTTGAATTTTCAGTGAACTGCTAAAGGGGCAAGCAGCCTTTAAAGTGGTCAAAAATGTATGCATTCGAAGAAAAATATTTAACTTAACAATGATTTTAACCAGTTAACTGGTTGATGCATGATTTTTAAATTCAGCAAAACAATTATACATAACCTCAAAAATTGACAGCTAGCTGTTGATATTATTGCCTAAATGAAATATTTATATTCCATTTCTATTTATCCTTATTTTTGTGTCAATTTATTCCGTTTATTTTTTGTAATTGCTGCAAAAAATATCCTAAGATGTAAAAGACTTCGTAAAAGACTTCGAGTCTGCGCATTCCCGACGCTTAAGGGTTCAGATTTCAGAATCTGATTTTGAGCTGCCCAGACCCGAGGCTGGCTCAGAATCGCGAGTTGAGTATTTTCATCGTTTACGCGAGAAACATGATGCAAGCAATCAGTGAAGATTTGGCATCACTGCTTGCTTTGTCGATCAAGGTGTCTCTGTCATATCCATGTGCGCGCAGATGAACTGCTCATCACAGATGAGCATGGAGAGTGCGGTGTTGCTGCGTTTATTCAATTTTGACGAATGGTTAGGAGGAGAGTAATGGCGCTTTGGATTTGGTTGAGTTGAAACGTTTGAAGGGATTTCGCCCACGTGAACTACCTAATTGATTTGAAATTTTAGATGTCCCTTAATGACTTTAATGACTGGCCTAAAATCAAAATATAAAAATCCCAGTCTGTCTCTCCCTTTGAAAAAGAATCTTTGGCACTTTGGTTGGACGGGAGGTACTTCATCATTTGTCAAATACATTTTATTCTCCTGAAAGGGAAAGATCTATGTGCAAGAGGAAGTTTAATATCGTAATGCGACGTCGATGAATGTGCGCTCGCTGGTTTCACATTAGCGAGGATTGTATATCGCGGACATCTCGACTGTCGACATTGAGTGATCGTAACCGACCACAAATTCTGGACTCAGAGCTACCCCTACATTCAACCCTTCCGCTTTCGTGTTCCGTTTTCATCACCACGCGGCGTAATTTTCGTCTTCTGGCGTCTAACCACGACGTTCATGCAATTTCGCTCATCATTATCACGTTCGCGGACAACAGGTTTAAACCATTTCGTATAATATCTTATACGAAATTGTTGTATTCGCTTGCATTTTACGCTTCGAATTTAAACACACTCTTGTTTATTCTCAGCTATTCTCCTTTGGCCTAGTTGTATTCATAGTCGCGAGATGCTTTCGGAAATAATGATTAATTAGCGTTAGCGCGTACTGCGGGTAATTCGGAAGCCCTTATTTGGAAAGTTTTGAAATGAAGCTTTGTATAGATTTGCTCGAGAGGAGTAATTAGAGATAGAGTTTATGTTACCATGAATTTGTCAGGTTTTGGTTGTAGCGGGATTGTAGGTTGTAGTACGAGATCATACCATTTTATTAATTTGCGTGCAATTTAATTATTCGGTTATATATAGAGATGTGGAAAGTGGTGTAGATAATTGAATTGAATTTATTTTTTAATTATTATAATATTGGCGCAAATCCCTTTTAGGGTAAGCGTACTAACTCGCCCGGTTCCAGCCTCGTTCGTTATATTACCGAAAATTAAAGAAGAAGAGTTTCACAAGAGCTTCACAAACTCATCATAAGTCACAGTTCACATAAAAATACGCATAAACTGGCTGATTATTCCACAGTAAGATCCACACTTTTTACTCCATTCACATCCACTAAGGAAAGCTGTCCACAAGGGCCCATTATTATCCAAGTTCTTTCGTTTTAGGTGTCTATCACTCTGCTGACTCTTTTCGTCACGTTGTTTTTAAATATTTCTCTCCACACATCGTTAACCTAGCATACAACTTTTGCTTCCTCAGCTACATCCATACATTTTTCATGCAAGCTCTTGCGTTTCTATAGTTCTTCAAATCATTACGCTATAGTGCCTCATTCACACTTTCCCACCACTTCTTCCTCGGTCTGATCAATTCTGTATAGATTAGGGTGACCAGATGTTAGAAGTGAAAATTCAGGACATTATTAAAGCACCCCCCCCCCCGCCCAATAAAATTAGAAAACCTAACTATCCAGTTAGGGGTCTGCAAAAAAGCCCCAAGTCACGGAATCATTTACCTGTTAAATATCTCGTATTCCAAGGGAAATAAGACGACACGTATTTTACCTTCTGAGAAAAAAATAATTCACTTTTATAACATTGTACCTAATTAAGATGTTTAAGTTTTTTCCTGACTATGATAAGGTTAATTGTTTTCTTTCAGCATCGGCTAGAAAATGAGCAAAATGCTTACAATTAACAAAATGGTGAAGGTTTTTCTCAAAATATTAAAAGTCGATGTTTTCAAAAACCTCACATTTCTGCGCAATTTTTTTTTGCTGAATTGGTACTCAAATGTCGAAAAAATCTTTAAAGTTTCATTCCAGACAAAAGATTTTCTGATAAAGAGCAAAACTGATATGTTTCCTCATATGAACAAACTTTTTTTTTTATATTAAAAAAAATAAAAATAAAAAAGGTGGGATTTTCCAGAAAAATTTTTTCTTTGAATTTTAAAAACATGAAGAGAAGATTTTCTGGAAAACTCCACCTTTTTATTTTTCAAATATTTTCTAAGCGTCTCTGCTTATTGTATAATTGCCATTACATACATATGTTACGAATTAACGTACCTACATTAAATCATTTATTAATTTATTTTCTCGTTTTAATCAATATTACATTCTCTTGTGATGAGACCAGACTGATAGGCAAGAAATTCGCAAAATGTTACTTTCCTACTAAGAATCGAAATCATGCCTGACACTTTGGATTCTCGATTTTGGAAATCTGAAATAAAAGGAGTGAATTTAGATTTATTTGTTTTTTGGGTATAAAATATTCAATAAATTAATTAGACAAATTAGTTTCTTACCTCGTAGTTTTTTGATGTGAAGTTTTCTCTTTACTTAAACAGCTCATCGTTCTCCGGCAAGGAAGAAAAAGTGATAATAGAACTGAATCAAAGCTGGATAGAAAATTCAATCGTGAGTGGGTCGGATTGGAACTGAATCAAAACTGGATAGTAAATTCGATCGAGAGTAGGTTGGAACGGAACTGACTCAAAACTGGACAGCAACTTTGATCGCGAGAAGGTTGAATCGGAACTGAATCAAAACTGCATAGAATTTCGATCGAAAGTGGGTTGGATCGGAACTGAATCAGAATTGGACAGCAACTTTGATCGAGAGTAGGTTGGATCGGAACTGAATCAAAACTGGATAGCAAATTGAATCGTAAGTGGGTCGGATCGGAACTGAATCAAAATTGGATAGCAAATTCGATCGAGAGTAGGTTGGATCGGAACTGAATCAAAACTGGACAGCAACTTTGATCGAGAGTAGGTTAGATCGGAACTGAAGCAAAATTGGATAGCAAATTCGATCAAGAGTGGGACGGATTGGAACTGAATCATAACTGGATAGCAAATTCAATCGTGAGTGGGTCGGATCGGAACTGTTTCAAAATTGGATAGCAACTTCGATCGAGAGTAGGTTGGATCGGAACTAAAGCAAAACTGCATAGCAATTTCGATCGAGAGTGTGTTGGATCGGAATTGAATCAAAATTGGATAGCAAATTCGATCAAGAGTGGGACGGATTGAAACTTAAGCAAAACTGGATAGAAAATTCAATCGTGAGTGGGTCGGATCGGAACTGAATCAAAATTGGATAG
>CAKNYM010053339.1:178688-219795 GCA_932195095.1 Andricus curvator | reverse complement strand
ATTCAATCGTGAGTGGGTCGGATCGGAACTGAATCAAAATTGGATAGAAACTTTGATCGAGAGTAGATTGGTTTGGAACTGAATAAAAATTGGACAGAAAATTCGATCAAGAGTGGGTCGGATTGGAACTTAATCAAAACTGGATAGCAAATCCAATCGTGAGTGGGTCGGATCGGAACTGAATCAAAATTGGAAAGCAACTTCGATCGAGAGTAGGTTGGATCGGAACTGAATCAAAGTTGAATAGCAAATCCGATCAAGAGTGGATCGGATTGAAACTGAATCAAAACTGGATAGAAAATTTTAATCGTGAGTGGTTCGGATCGGAACTGAATAAAAATTGGATAGCAACTTCGATCGAGAGTAGGTTGGATCGGAACTTAGTCAAAACTGGATAGCAACTTTGATCAAGAGTAGGTTGGATCGGAACTGAATCAAAGTTGAATAGCAAATCCGATCAAGAGTGGATCGGATTGGAACTGAATCAAATCTGGATAGAAAATTTTAATCGTGAGTGGGTCGGATCGGAACTGAATCAAAACTGGACAGCAACTTTCATCGGGAGTAGGTTAGATCGGAACTGAATAAAAACTAGATAGCAACTTCGATCGAAAGTGGGTGGGATCGGAAATGTATCAAAACTGGATAGCAACTTCGATCGAGAGTGAATCGGATCATAACTGAGATAAAAATAATGTCTGTGGCTTTTTATATCCCCCAGGATATACCCCCAGGCTACTTTGGAAGAAGTAGTCCTAAATTTTCAAGTAGTATCAGATGTTGTTATTTTCCTACTTGGGTGATGAGTTCCCGTTGTGTGAATTTTTGTGTGGATTCAGAGGTTGTTACCATCCGAGATGAATTGATTAGTCATTGTAGTTGGAATTTTCAGATAAATTAAAACGTTGTTATCGTGCTACAAGATTAATAATTTCCCGCAGTTTGTATTTTTAGATAGGAGTCAGACGTTATTATCATTCTGCTTGGGTAATAATTTGTCGTATTTTCGGGTAGAGATAAACCTCATCCGTGAATACGAGTTGATGGTTCATCAATCGAGAGGTTATATGGGTCAGTGTAGTATAGCTGATTTTTTATTCTTATCAGTATTTCGCATTCTTTCAATTTGATTTATTTACGGAAAGTTGACTATTTGACATAAGAGAATGAATTACCAAGCGGTAGTAAGTAGTGAGCCCTCCAAATTTTACTTCGATTGGATAATATCTTCTGTTCTGTGTATGGATTTTTGGAAAATTAAACAAAAAATTCCTATGGGCCAGAAAATTATATTGAATTTTTTGTATGTAGGGTAAGGAGGGACAGCGCCGACCGATGAGGCAAAGGCGACTTTGCTTATAACATCGCTATTATTTAACAATTTTAATTCTACTTTGCATTAAATAAATCTATTTTATTGCAGAAATAGCGTTACTTACTGAAATCTTGAAAATTGACGTTGTAAAAGACAAATTATGCAGAAAACAGTTTTGACAACGAAAGAATGGAAGATTCGCTGGCAGAAATGTAAAGTTTTTAAAATTAATGGCAATACTTACAGTATGAAAATTTGATATTTTGACAGATAAAACAATATCACATTATATCATTTTAATAATTGAACGTAATTCAAGTCCAAAGTATATTTAATATCGTAAATAATTGAGGCCTCACCAGTGGGGCAAGCCCGACGAAAGTAATACTTTACACGTGCTTAGGTTATAAACGTATCAAAGTTTTGTCGATGAGTCATCGGTAATGTAGAACAGCCACTTATCTTCTGGGCTACATGCAAGAAACTATGTGATATATATTTGAAATATTAAAAAAAATAAATGTCTTCCTGGTACTTATCAAAGATAAGGTTGCTAATAGGATGTACATAATTTACTATTTATATATTACCCAGATACTTATCAAAAATAAGTTGTTATGCCCTCGTTGCCTATAAACAAAGGTATTCTGAGGAAGATGCCATATACACAAGATGTGAGCATAATTTTTTCTTATGTGCCAATGAGTACTTTGTTATAATCTTATGCTGGATTTTCTATCTAAAAAATTTTTTTACTTATGTCTTTTATTTTCAGATCACATTGGATATCTTATTTTCGTATTCATTTCTGAATAATTGATAATGATTTTTGGAACGTTTTCTTATATTTTGTGTTTCTCTCAATTCTGTAAGAAAAATGTTTGGTAACATGTGCAGTTTATGATTTTTGGGTTAATCTCGAGAGGACCGCTTGAAAACTATGTCACTTGTCCGAAAAGCTATAAAAATAAAAAGGGTCTTTTCTTCTTTTCTCTCTCTCTCTCTCTCTCTCTTTCTCTTAAAAAATGGGAGGAAACGATCTCTAAAATATTTTCATGCTTTGAGAGTTTTCGAGTTGAAAAATAAATTTAGTTTGCCTCGGTTCTTTGAATCTTCACCACGTAATTTTTGTTAGCGATATTTTCATTTAAAATAGTTGTTCCTTTTCAATATAAATTTAAAACAAAAAGTTCCGCAATTTTTCGTTACTGTTTTCTTTCAAAAAATTTTTTAATCAGTATCGGGGTTAATAATATTCAGGTCATAATAATCATCTTTCTTCTTTTTGATTTAAAATATTCTTTGAATTTTAAATTCTTTTCTAATTCTTATTATGAATAATAATGTTTGTATACCTTCGTCAATTTTTCACTAATGAATGCAAAATTTTGATTAATTATTCCTTTTTTTAAAGAAAAGTGATTAGTGTTGTGTTTGTATATGTGTATGTGAGTGTACACACACATATATATATATATTATTTTTATCGGCAGGTATTATGTTTCTGATTTTTCCAATTGGCATAATAATATATTTTTGTCATACCTTGTAGTTTCCTATAAATAATCCCTGATGAGGGAGTTTAAATTGACTCCGAAACATGTTGGTTCCTTGGTAGTATAAAAAAGACGGATAAAAGAAAAAGTGAGAGGTTGGTATTTTTGGTTGACTTTTTCTCCTTTTCTCCCTCTTTTTTCAATTGGTTATTTTTGTCTCTAATGAGCCGAAAAGTGAGGTGGTCTAGAAGTCTATTTTTTAATTTTGAATCTTTTTCATGCTTATTTTGCATAAAATTATTCATGATAAAATGGATTTCTGTTCTATCTTAATTTTAAAATAAGATATATTATTATTTTCAATCCAGTTGGTGGAGCGGGTGTTTTGTATTGGTATAAACCTTTGCGCGTAGTCCGTCTCTAGTAGAATGTCAACGAATAAGAGGTTATATCACAGCTATCACTATTTTTATTAAAAATAACTTATTCTTCTTGCCGGATATATGTTTAAAGGTAATTTTTGCAGTACATTAAATACCACAGACACGAAACAGCTGTGATCAAAGAAACATGGCATTGTTTTGTTATCACAGAAAAAAAACTTTTTGTAGTTTTAAAATGGTGAATTTGGTCTTTTTGAGTAATTTTTAGAATCGTATGATAGAAAAAGAATCACAAGTTTCTTCGATTCAAACTGAACGAAGTAGTTTTAAACACTATATGTTAAAAATGTTTCGAAAAAATGTGCAGTTAACACAATCTAAAAAACTGGTTTTTTAAAATTGTAAGAAAGTTCTAATTTACGCACCATTTTGTTAAATTTATAATTTTATATTATTATTGACTGCCAAAAATGTTACCTAGAAAAAATGATTTTTTGGCCCATAAGAAAATTTTAAAAAATTTTCCAAAATTTGAATTTTTGAATCCATACACATAGAGTGGAAGATATTATCTCTGTTGGAGAATTGTTTGTAGATTTCAAAAAAGTCTACAGAATATTAAAATTAATTTTTAAAACGCTACAAAATTAAATCCTGTAAAATACTACACAAAGTAAAAATAAAAAATTTTCAGTCGAAATTAACTTAACACGATTAAATTCTATTTGAGAATTCTCTACACAAGACAATTTAATGATATTTTGTCAGAGCTTTCTAAATTAGAATAATAGAAAATCATTGAGTCGGCTTTTGTAAAGTATTATCCTGCAGAATTTTATTGTATAGTATTTATTTAAATTTGTAAAAGTTAATTATTAATAACTTTGTGCAAAATTTTTAAAATTATTTATTAAATTATCTTGTTTAGAGTTTTCTCGTGAAGAGTATTATTGCGTTTAGGGTTTATTTGAATTCACAAAGCCAACAGCCATACCACGCTGAAAAACCAGTTCTCGTCAGATCACTGAAGTTAAGCAGCGTTGGGCGCGGTTAGCACTTGGATGGGTGACCATTCTAGAAAACTGAGTGCTGTTGGCACATCGTGGGTGTGGTGAGCCCACACTTGTAGTTATTTACTACAAGTTATCAACCTAGAAACACTACCCGAATCGGGTAGTGCCACGCCTACCCCGAAAGGGAAATGGCTTAATGGTATACATACATACATACAAAGCCAACTGCCATACCACGCTGAAAAAACCAGTTCTCATCCGATCACTGAAGTTAAGCAGCGTTGGGCGCGGTTAGTACTTGGATGGATGACCATTCGAGAATACTGCGTGCTGTTGGCCCGTCGTGGGTGTGGTGAGCCCACACTTGTAGTGATTTACTACACGAAACTATCCACCTAGGAACACTACCCGAATCGGGTAGTGTCACGCCTACCCTGAAAGGGAAATGGCTTAATGGTATACTTACTTACTTACAAAATTTAATTTATGCTTTTATAAAATTTTCAGATGCGTTTAGAATCAAAGGATTTAACTGTGATGAATTAAAAATATTTATTTTGTCAAATAAATTTGTGTCGTTATAACTAAAAGTCTAAAACAAAGAAATACTTGATATAAAAGCCTTTAATATTTCTTAAGTGAACAGCAATTCAAAAGGGACTTATGTTAGTAAATTCTTTTGAATTCAAAGATAATCTTCACTCTCAAGTAAGCATACCCTAAATTAAAACAAATATTTATTTAATGAAATTGTATTTTCCAATAACAAATATTTTTGTCGGTGAAAACATTTCTTGCGATTTTAACAGTGCCTATTTCTTAAATAAGGATTTGTCCTTTCTTGTAACTTAAAATGTCTGAAGAATATTGTAATCAGCCTGAAAGAAATTTGAAATTCTATTTTTTCTGAATACCTAAGCGCAATTTAATTGTATTACCATAAAATTCCTTTGACAATTTCATTGAATCATTTCACTTGGCTTATGATGAGAATGCTGTTGAAATTTTACTTTAATGTTTCTTATAGATCTGTGGAAAATTGCCATTGTCGTCCAAATTGCATAGAATGCTTGCGGAAATTAAAACCGCTTTATTTTTGATATTGCAAATGTACTACAAATTTCGTTATATTTCTTTAGAATGGTAGTGTGTAAGTATTGGATTTAGAAAGAAAGCACATTTTTCTGCTCTATAGAAAATCGAGATGAATTGGTCGCTTTTGAAATAGTTTTGAATCGACCAGAATGCTTTCTCTAATACTGGAAAAACAGTTTCAGCTTGAACTACGTACTTCAGTAAAGTTATTTTTCAATGCATACATTTTGTATTAAAGTCATTTTCGCGCAAAATATGTTTTCATTAAACGCGGTTTCATTAAATTAAAATACTTTTTATTTAAAAAATTGTTTTCGAAGTTCGTTAATAGAAATAAAATTTACTGAAGCACTTGTGGCGTACAAATTAAAATCCCCAGCTTCAAAATTATATAATTATAAATATACAAAAAGGTCAATGTAAAATGTGGCAGCAAACATAATAAAATTTATATAGTCTAATATTTTTATTTTTATTATTGTAAGTCTAAAAATGGATTTTTTTTTTAAATTACGATCTCACTGAAATTTGGGTGCCTAAAAGTATGTAAATTTCGAATGAAACTCAAAATTCAATATTAAAGATTTTTAAATTCATTTTGGTTCAAATTGCAAAGAATGAAACATTTGAACAATGAACAAAAGGTTGCTTTCAATTTATTTCGAGAGAAACATAAAATTTCAGCAGCGGTACTGATTATGAAAAATTCCCATTTTCATTATTAAACCTATAATAAAAATTTAATGACAAAATTCTTTTCCTTCTCTTTTCATGGTACATGAACGTTATAGAACTACTTCCTTAGATTAGGTCTCAAGTACCATTATGCGAAGAAATGTTCGAACGATTATTGAGCAATATGGTAAAATGCAATTAACCTTAATTGCTTGCACGATATTATCAAAATTGTATTATAAAATGTAGCTTAAATATATTGTATGATAATTCATGAAGGTTTGAAGCATTCTAAATTCCGGAAGGAAAAATACAGTCATTCACGGAATGAATAATTATAATACAAAAATTTGATAAAACCAAACTAATTACGTTTATATACTCAAATGAATATTTGTATGTGATCCAAAATTATTTTAAATATACTTTGAAGAATAAATAATATAATTAATGATATACTCTCATTAAAATACTGTTGATATAAAATAGCATCAAGAACAAAACTGTTTTAGATTTATAATTCAGAATAAAAGTGAAAATAGTACTTTTATTCCTCCACCGTTAAGTAATTCTTTATAACAGTCCACCCTAAGCTTTTCTGAAAGTGGTTGTTGACTTCAGCGAAATCTGTGATCGGAAGAAAAAGACATTAGTATGGATTTTAAAAACAGAGTGCTTATTAAATATCTCTGCGTATAAGGATAAATGTATTATTTAAAAAAGAAATGAATTGATAATATTTTCAAATCAATGATGTGTATGATAAATCTGTCACATCTTACATTATTTTTAGAATTTATTTAGAAGAAGGATTTTTCTCTTGAATGATGTTTTTTTTACTTCACTGATAAAATGTTGTCAAATTGGAAAAGTATTATCAAGTTACCTGAAAGCACTCAAGGGCATGAACGCCGGTCCTTAACAACCCTTTGTGCAATGCCAAGCTGTATGCTAATAATTATTTTCCCTGGAAACAAATCCAAGTAGTCTTCTAATAGAACGAAAGAAAATATGAGAAAACTTCAGTGCTAGAGGGACAAGAGAATACATGTCTAGGAATGAAATATGACAGATAAAAAAACTCTTTCTTTCGAAATGCTTTTCATATTATATAGTCGTCCATTTTGCTTGTATGAAAATCATCATTTTAATCTTGTAACATTTTTAACATAGATTCTTGTATAAATGGAATAAAACAATTTCAGAATGAAATTAAAAATTTGATTTATTTATTTATTTGAACCGAAAAGGTTACTTTTATACCGTGAAAGATGAATTTTCAATCCAAATGATCGAATATTCAAACAAAAAAGATTAAACTTTTTAAAACAGTTGTATTTTCAGCCAAATAATTTTAATTTGAAAAAAAATGGAATTTCTAATAAAAGAAATTAATTTTAGAACCAAACAAATTAATTACAATTTGAACGAAAGAGTTGCATTATTAGCAAAAAAAAAAGAGGAAATCCAGAAGATTAGTTTTCTATAAAAAAAGGCAAATTTTCAACTAAAGAAGACCAATGTTAAATCAAAAAGGGAATTAATTTAAAACACAAAAAAAAAAAAAATTTTAAAGAATAAGTGAACTTTCAACCAAAGAGATGAATTTTCAACCAAAATGATGAGTCTTCTACAACAAAATATTTGTTTAACAAAATGGTTCAATCTTCAACCAAGTAGTTTAATTTACAACTTAAGAAGATTGATTTTCAACGAATAATGAAATAATAGATATATAAATATATTTTAACCAAAAAATATTTTAGTTTTAAATCCAAAACAGATTACTTCAGCCATAAAAGACGGATTTTCAACAGAATGGTTGAATCCTCGACCAAAGAAAATCAATTTTCAACCAAACAGTTGCATTTTTATCCGAAAAAGATGAAACTACTAAAAGAGATCAACTCTACCCTACCGAAAATTCCCATATATATGTTCATATATAAGATCCTATATAGGAACCTACATATGATCCTACATAGGATCCTATATGTTTCACCTATAGGAAATGACATAGGATCCTATAAAGGATCCTATATACATAAGTTCCTGTATAGGACCCTATGTAGGTTCCTACGTCTTCCCCCATGTAAAATCCCATGACTTTCACCACTTAAAATCCTATAACTTTGCCTTCACAAAATCCTACGTCCCTATAGGTAAAACATATAGGAACCTATGTAGGTTCCTATATAGAATCATATATAGGAACCCATATAGGAATTTTCAGTAGCAGTGAACAAAAAAGTAAATGATTCAAAGCACTTCGTAGGATGGAACAAAACGAAATTAAAGTCCCTACTGAAAATTCCTATATAGGTTACTATATAGAATCCTGTATATAGGAACCTGCATAGGATCCTATATGTTTCACCTATAGGTTCCACCTATAGGAAATGACATAGGATCCTATATAGGTACAGGACTGTATATGTGCCGTAAATAGGTTAGATTGTAGGATTTCACGTAGGTGAAGTTCATAGGTCTTAGCGTGGGTATAGTTCATATGTAGGAACGTAGGATTTTGTGGAGGCAAAGTCATAGGATTTTAAGTGGGGAAAGTCATGGTATTTTACATGGGGGAAGACGTGGGAGCCTACATAGGGTCCTATACAGGAACCTATATAGAATCCTATATAGGATCCTATGTTATTTCCTATAGGTGGCACCTATAAGTGAAACATATAGGATCCTATGTAGGATCTTATATAGGATCCTATGTAGGTTCCGATATAGGATACTATATAGGAACCTATATAGGAATTTTCAGTAGGGTTTTATAAAACCAAAAAGACGAATTTAAAAAAAAAAGTTAAATTTTGAACAAAAAGTTAAGTTTTGACCAAAACCGTTGAATGATCAGCCAAAAAGGATGACTTTTAAAAAAAAAATTATTGAATTTTCAACCAAATAATACAATTTTTAACAAAAATATAATCGCCAGGAGGAAGTAACTACAAAAAACGAAACAGAAATAGAAATACAAGGCAAATAAACTACTAACAAGAATATTATATCAGGCTGGCCGCAAGAATTAATTTCAAAAATTTCCTTACTTTCCATATTCCTTAATCATTAATATTCAAAGACGAGAATATTATTCTTGTCAACATTTTAACATAGAATCTTTCATGAACGGAATAAAACAATTTCAAATTATAATTAAAAAATTTCAAATTTAAATTTCAAATTTATTATCCTTGATAGTTATTTAAAGTACTATGCTTTTGTCAGATTTTTTTTAAGATCCCTGACTTCTACCTGACTTTCACTGACCAATAAAATTCCCTAATTTTCCCTCAATTCCAAGTTTTACCTGATCTACGACCACCTGGGTTCATACTTTCGGAAAAAGTATAATTAAGATTGATTAAAGTTATCTTTATAGTTTAGGGTGCGAATGAGGTAGAGAATTGGTAAAACATAAGATTAAACCTTTGAAGTTTGACCTATTTTATAGAAAATGTTTTTATTGAAAGCCTCATGCTGAAACATTTTCTAAGAAAAATGTTTTATATTCCTTCAGAAACATTTTTTCTCTAGAATAACCGCACAATAAAAAAAGTAAATAAAAATGCATAAAAATAAATTGTAAGTAGTTGGCTTCGTAAAACTCAGATGCTTGTATGGTAAAGATGGGAATCTCGCGCCATCTTTGCTGAGAAAGCAGATATTATTTTTCCACACGCACTTCTACTTGAGAAAGCTTTTAGCTTCGCATTTAAAATTTTAAACCTGCCCCTTAGCTACATTTCCTTTTCTTCCATTACCTGTTCAGTTGATATTTCAAAGATTTTCTGAAAGTAACAGTGAAACAAAAAGGTCAGCTAGTCTGCTGACGAGTTTGTAAACTTTTCACTAATTACCTTTCCCATTCCTTTTCTCATTTGGCGTGAACGTGAATTTGAGATAAAAATGGAAAAAACAAACAAATTTTCAGAAAAGGGAAAATATTCAACTTTTTCTACACTACGTGAGACTATTGCTGGTTCGAAAGAACTGGAAAAATAAGAGAGTATTTCGAACTGTAGGCAGTGGAATAAATTTTCCACCTGGCTCTGAAAAGAACGTGCGATTGATCGATTTTTTATTTTACTGTACTGGAACACGTGGAATTTACTTTATTGCTTCCATTTTTTTTATCGTTTGCATTTCGCTCACAGTGCAACCTATTAAGGCGGGTTTACAGTACTGCAATGGAAAAAAATAAACTAGGTGAAAGCCGATTAGGGAGACTTTAACAATGGTTCATTTCGATAGATAATAAACTTTTAAAAAATAATAGAGTTTTTGTATTGCATTTTGCAGATAAGTTTGAATAGCAATATTTTTTTCGTGAATGGATTTTTATAAATATTTTTCAACTGAAAAAGCTGACACTTTTAACCATCCACGATTTTTTCAAAATTTGTAAATAAATATTTCTTTCCAGGTCAACTTCGTTAAGAAAAATTCTTGTTTTTTGAATTGAATAATGCTTTCAATTTTGGAGAATTCGACAGTGAAGTTTAAAAAAATTGAATATTTAATGCAAATTCATAATACAGGGTATTTAGCGAAATTTTGTTTTCCGATTCTCGGAAATTTCCCGGTTTCATATTGTGATATATGTGTCTCAATTTCGCACGTGATCTTTAGCTGAAAAAGTACTAAAATATACTAGAAATGTTGACAAAATTAATACACTTTTGTCAGGATCGCTATAATTTTACCAACAGGGCTGGTTTAGGATAATTTTTCAGTAAAATACCTTGAAATGAAAAGTCAAAACATCATGTTTATCAGAAGAATGATAAATTTATTACATTCTAAACCAAAATTCAAACCCAGGTAAGACGAATGTTTGAAAATGATTATGACTTATTTGTTTTTAATCCAGATTTTAGCATAATCCAAGGAAAAATCAGCGCAACATTGCTAAAACTTCAATTAAATTCTATGGAAATTCACCTTTACAATATGCTCAAGAAAATTTTGTAAATTAGACTTTTTTCGCAGTGTAGTGTAAACTGAAAAATAGGATGATAAAAAGTAAATTGTACTATTGAACTGTTATTTTATTTAATATTTCTTTCATTCTATTATTGTTCTTAAACTTGTGAGAAAAAAAAGTTTTATATGAAATATTCGCCATTAAATTAATGATCACTCAAAAAGAAACATACAAAATTTTTTTTTAAATTAGTTGGAAAAACTTCCGCCTTGCATGCATTGAATAAAAATATTATACAAATTACAGAAATAAATAATAACATGACTAAAAAATAAATTTGAAGAAAAAAGATCTGATTAGAAATTTTTCAGAACAAATTAATAGTTTGATGTTCATAAACTTATGAAAACAATTTATTAGAAAAATATATTTTTTCGACCTTTTTAAATTTTGAATTTTTTACCCTGAAACTAAACTAAAACCAGGAATTTCATTTTATAAGACGATTCTGAATCTGTTCAAAACTAAAAAATTTACAGATTTCCAGCTTTAAAAGTTTAAAAGTTACAATTTTTTAATTTCAATGATCGTGAAAAGTTTGCTGTGATCCGGGAATAAACCGAGAAATTACAGGACATTTTTTTCTTCCATTTGCATCGTACCTCTCTGAAAACTCAAGACTCAGTAAATCATCCACAAAAAATAGCAGAAATAAGGCAGAAAAAAGCACAGGTAATTTCTCTGGGTTTGGCTTTAATACTTCGAAATTCCCTTATTTTTCTTATTTATAAATCTTTAATAACAAAAATCATCAGTATGACACAGCGAATAAAATTTTTTGAATGCTCATCTACATATCAAGGTCTTGAATTTGAGCCATCTTCGAAGAAAATCGGATAATTTTTAGGGTATGATAAACCCTGTACACGGAAGGGCGCTCGTTATTAATATATACACGATGACGAGACTTTCAATGATTTTAAGGTTTAAACCCGCGTAATTTGAGCCTTCACATTTAATGAAACTTACATGTAACAAAAATGAGATAAAGGCTTGTAACTGAAAAATTAACATATTCTTTCTGAGTATTATTGGTTCCCACCAATAATACTCTCATATAGCTGATGTGAGCTCTAAATTCCTATTGACATATCATCGACACCCTCGGTTGAAGTGCAAGCTCATAGTTCGACGTTTAAAGCTCTCGTTCTTCCTGCAAGTTCAAATGTGTTCAAAACGTGCTTACTCAATCGCACAGACACTCGATATTCGTCATCAAAGTTCAGTTTCCCTTTACTCTGCTTTGACCAGTCAACTTGTCTAAAGCTGGATAAATTTAGACTTGAACAATTTACCAAAAATAAAGCTTTCAATTTTCAAGCTTTCAACACATAGATGATTAGAATTTTCATTTGGTGAATTTTAAAATTCAAAGCTTCCGAATTTTATTATTCCCCAAAACTTGAATGTCATCTCAACAGCGTCAAGTTTTAACGAAATTTCATAATTTTGAAATTAAAAATTCCCTCTTTTTTCATTATGTTATTCTTTTCTCTAATGAGCCGAAAAGTGAGGTTGTTTTGAATTGAATTTTTTAATTATGAATATTTTTGCTGCTTAGTGAGCAAAAATTATTCATGAGAAAATGAAATTCTTTTCAATCTCAATTAAAAAAAAAAATAAATAATTAATTAGTTTTTTTTCTTTTTTTTCTCTAATTAATTACAATTTAATTGATTGTTCAACAACTGTAAAGCCTCTGAAGCTTTCAAACAAAATTAGAATCTTTTGAAATCGGGGATCGTTCAAATAGACTCTTATACAAATTTAAATGCATTTAAAGTCGAACGCTTTGAAACTAAATCACGCGGACTTATGAAATAAAGCCTGAGAAATCAAATTTCCAAAACCTTAATTTGTGAAATAATCCAACTTAGGCGCGATCCATATATTACGTAACATATTTTTTGCCAATTTTGTACCCCTCCCCTCCCCCATGTAACCATTCGTAACAAAATGGTTTGGACTTACTACCTGATACACCTGAATCACCATTCCTTTTTTAAACAAGAAAACAAATGTTATATATGTAAACAATCATGAGAATTTCCAAAATATAAATCAACGCTGTCATTTTTCGTATTCACCATTAAAGAATTTTCAATTGAAAATCCATAAAATTGAATAAATTTCAATTTTAAATATACAAAATTTAACTATTTACAGAAAGCATTCAAAATTGCACCCACAAAAACTTTGAAAATTACATCATTTTAAATTATGAACATTCCAAATTAATAATCTTATTGTAAATCTCAAAAATATTTAAAATCGTTAAAATTGAAGAATTAATAATTATAAATCTTCAAAATTGAATTAAATATTCCAACAAAATATTTAAAATTATATACCTACCTTTGAAATATAAATCTTAAAAATGGAATGATTTTCAACTCTATGTTTTCAAAATTCAATAATTTTCAATTGTAACTCTTCAAAATTGTAGAACTTTAAAGTGTAAGCATTCAAAATTAAAGAGTTTTTATATTAAAAATTTACAATTATTGAAAATTCCGTAATTCTGACGATTTATTTGAAATTCTGTCGATTTGTAAGATTTAGATTTGAAAAGTCTTGACTCATGATCTTCAAAATCATCCAAGCTTAAGAATTTTAATTCAGCCATCTTTAATATTGAAGAGTTTCCAACTGTAAGTCTTCAAAATTAACCTATTAAAAAAAATTCAAAATTACATTTTTCTAAATTATGTACATTAAGAATTGAAGAATCTTCAAATTCAATTTTTCAAGATAGACCCATTTCCAAAATATGTTCAATATTTCATGATTTTGAAATATAAATATTCGAAATTCAACAAGTTAGCCAGTTTTCAATTTTAAATATCTTCAAACTGGATCAGTGTTGAAAATGGGAAACATCAGAAAGATCTCGAATTCCAGAAGCACTCAGAAAAATATTTGTATTAAATTAAGGAACCCGTTTCCTTAAGATATTTTGTGCATTGAACCAAAAATAACTTTTCAAAGTGGAGAAAATCATTTTAAATTGAGGACAAATTTTTGTTGGAACAAAAAAAAATTTCTTTGAACCAAAGAAATTTATTTGAATCAAAGAAACTTTCCTTTGACTGAGAGCCGACGTATATATTTTTTTCATTCAAAAGAAACTTTCTTTGAATCAAAGAATCTTTTTCTGAGCGTTTGTATTTTAAGAACATGTTATTACGATATACTACCCAAAATTAACTTAATAATTTATTTATCTGCTCCTAATTAGTTCTGGGATAAAATCTTATATTGAAATGAAAGTAATCTGTTTACAGATTACTGAAAGCACTTTAAAATTAAAATGATATGGAAGCTGATATAGCTATTTTAATATTCATTTCAATTTATTATTATTATTTATATTTTATGGCACTTGAACGATTGCAATCATAATGAAATATAATTAAAATGTAATAAAAAGTGATTATAATGTTTTTATATCTTGTACGAAATCATTTAGACACAAAAATATCGAAAAGAAGAAATTCATTTCAAATTAAACAAAAATGTTAATTGAAACAAAAAACCGTTTCTTTGAACCAAAGAAATTTCATTTGCTCAAATAAAATTTCTCTGCATCAAAGAAACTGTTTTTTGACTGAGAGCCTATCAATATTTTTCTTTAATGCAAAAGAATTTTCTTTGGATAAAAGAATCTTTTTTCTGAGCGTTCTTAGTTTCTATGGATATTTTTTACAGAATTATATAAAAATACTAATCTAATTATACCGATATCGAAGTCTTTATAACGTTATTACAATCTTTTATTGGAATTTCTGAACTTTAACTTTATTCTATAATTTTGGTTACATATATTTTCTATAGGGTTTTTTTTGTTGTTAAAAATATTGCGTAGTAGTATCAATTTACCCCACCCACAAAAAAAGCTGTTACATAATTTATGGATGGCTCTTTAAGTTAATTTGAAAGCTTTGTAGATTCAAGAAAAATAGTGTTTACTTTGAGGTATAAACGAGATTTGGTACACCTTGCACTAATCCCTTTCTGTCAAAGAGGTGATTTTTTTAGAATGCTATCGATTCCATCAAACAGATATGCTGGGTTCAGAGATGCACGATAAATATCAGGCTTTGCTGGACTTTTCGATATTTTTCTATCACATTAAATGTCAGTTGCAGCAGGGGACCACTATCAGTAACAAACGGTTTCAATAGTATATACAGCGTCTCGAATCGAAAGGGTCGAGTGTGCAACTGATAGTTGGACAAACATATAACTATATACCTTAAACATATGTAATCTACAACTAAGTTTGCGACCCAGGAATATCACGCAAACTCAGCTTTAGGCGAAGGTTGTGTGCGGGAAAGTGATTCCCTTTTGGCTTCTCTGATCTATCATCAGACTCCAGTCCATGAAGCTTCGAAATTGTCCTAAATTTGCTCATTGAGCCAGCGACACAGCCATTTGGGAATCTAGTATTCTAGTGCTATATAATTACACCATCAAACCTGTATGATTCTGGATCAAAGTTTCCCATGAATTTTTATATTCCATATATGAAAAAGGCACTAAGGGGCCAAAAACAGGTTTTTTTTGATTGAGTCATATGCACACATTTAAAAAAAAGTTGAATATGTCGAAACTGAAATTTATTCAGCTTGAACCAAAGAAACATTTTTTCATTTTTCTTTTTTGGAAAAAAATGTTTGTCGAGAATTAGGATTTTTGGGATTTCATATCTTTTTTTGCGATTTTCGAACGTTATAAACACCACGAAAAAAATGTTTCCCATGGATAAAAAATAATAACATGTTTCTTTGGTTCAAGGTGACTCAATTTCAGGTTCGAATCAATCCAAAAAACATGTTTTTGTATATTTTCCAAAAGTTTTCAATAAGGCAAATTTTTTTTTTAATCAAAAAAAATGGTTTAATTGTAAATTTAAGAAAGAGAACAGAAGATATTAACTGATTTCAATTGTTTTAAATTTAGATTGAAAGTATTGATTATAGTAAGGATGAAATGACAAATCTTGGAAAGAAATATTTATGAGAACGATGTCAAACATATCAAAATTGTGTATTTAACTAATTTTATGTTTTCCCGGACTTTTTCATTTCACTCTGGATGGGTTTCCAATGATCTAAGTATATCCAATTTTTAAAAATAAATCTTTAATGGCAGAAATCATTGAAAAATCATTAAAAGTTATTTAAAAATGTAACATTTCTTACGAAAAGGTTGTTTGTTCTTTTCGACATATGAAAATAAATGCTTAATCTTTCCCCTATTTTCCCCTTTTTCGTGCGAAAACCACCCTATTTCCCCTTTTTTGAGCTCCTTTTACGCTGTGATCCCTGTAATATCAAAGATCGCGATATCATAGTAGTATGGTAGATTTGATTGTTGTTGAAAATCTGAAAAAAAAATAGAAATTTTTTTTTTTTCATGAAATGGTAGTAATTTTTACAAATATCAATGTGAAAAGGTTGAGAAAAATTTTACTACGTTAAAATTGGAAATTAATTTGAACTCAAATTTTATTACCAATTATTTTTTCATTATTGGTTCAAAAAATGATATGTCGAAAACAATGTATTATTCTACTAAAAAAAAATTCTTCCAAATAATTCTTCCAAAAAAAAAATATTTGAACTTAGGTGGCTTAATCAAGTACGATCCTAATCAATTTTAGTGTTATAAGAAATTAAAAATATCATAAGCAGAAAATTCCATAGTAGAAATAATGTAAAAAAAAGTATTCTTTTTATATATAATTCTTCAGAATATTTTTAAATTCTGAAAATTTTGTACAAAACAAAAAAACAGTATTGAAGTATAAAGTAGAGTTATTCACTAGGTTCATTTATAATAATTATCTCAACTGATATTATGATAAAAGAGAAAACATTATAAAATAGTTTCCGATAATTTATTTAATTTTGTAAAATGTCAGTGCACAGTCTGTCTTATAGATTGAGAAGCGAAAATCTGTTGTTTTACTGATAAGCAAGTTATAAGTCGTCCTTCTTTTTTAATTTGAAACGGACCGCCTAAAAAATGTTGCGGAGGGGGCCTACACGTTTCTAGTTGTGCCACTGAACTCACTTACAATTTCAAATAGTAAGGCTAACAATCTCGCGCAGTGCTTATTGCAATGCGAAAAAGCAGATCGAACTCACTTGCAAAAGTCAAACTCACAATTCTTTGCTTACTATGAAAATTAGTTATTCATACAGTTTACATGTTCAAATGTACTATTTCAAATAGTTATTGAAGCTACTTGTTCTAGTAATCTTTCTTTTTACAATTTGAAGTAGTAATGCTGACTTTAGACTTTGTATATTTTGAGATCACTATCTCATTCAGTATCAAACACTATTTGAATTGTTTCTTATGCAATGCGAACAAGTAAACTTCAAGTTAACAATACATCAAAGTGAATCTAACTATCTACTTTTTTCCGTGTTACGTTTAAAGATTTCAAGAGATTTCTAAAAATTTTAAAAGATTTCCAAGACTCGTGATTTGGAACAAGGAGTTTGGAAATAAAATTATAACTCAGAGTTGGAATATAAGATAATTGTTGGTCATAAGAATTATAACTCTGATTAAAAACAGAGAATTTGGTAAAAGAATTACAATTCCGAATTTGAGCAGGGAGTTTTTTTTAAGTGAATCTAACTAAAGTGAATCTAAAATTAAAATGATAATTCTTTATGGAAATTCCCAGTTCTATCTGAGAATTATAATTCTTTTACAAAAATCCCTGTTCTAGTGTCAACATTATAATTCTACGCGGAAATTACTTGTCCCAAAGTCAAAATTATAATTCTTTACGAAATTCTCTGTCCCAAAATAAAAATTATAAATATCTTCGCGAAAATTCCCTGTTCTAAATTCAAAATTATATTTTTGTACTGAAATTCTATGTCGCAACTTAGAATTATAATTCTTCTCGAAAATTCCTTGTTCCAAATCAAAATAATTGTAATTCTTTACGTGATTTTCTAAATATTTATTTGAATTATTCCTTGTTCCAAATCAGAATTAAAATTAAAATTTTTTTATTTTTTTCCTGTCCCAACTAAGAATTATAAAACTTTTCGAAAATTGCCTGTCTGAAAGTTGAAATCGTAATTCTTTAGTTAAATCCCGTGTCCCAACTCAGAATTATAATTCTATTAAAAAATTCACTGTTCCAAATAATAATTTTTATTCTTTTGGAAATTTTCCTATTCCAAAAGTGAAAATTATGATTTTTTTTTACAAATTCCCTGTTTCAACTCAGAATTAAAGTATTTTAAGATATGACAAAAACTTTTAATTTGTATATTAATATATTCAAGAGAAAAATCCCGGGCACTGAATCAAATTCCCGATCTTTTCCCTGTTTTTCCCAAATTCCCGGTCAGATAAACACCCTAGTCATGCTATTTTGAGCATTTTTCTCAACCCTCCCCTTTTTCGTCACACATCATTACACGAAGCTTGAACCCCCAGAGTGATGTCTTAGATTTCTTATAAACGGCTAAAATAAAACAGAAAACGTACCAAAATAATATTTAGATACATTATTTGTAAAAGAAAATCACTAATGTTCATTTTTTCAAATATTTCAAACAATTGTTAAAAAAAATATTATATTTTCCATGTGTTATCACATTTTACATTAACATTAGAGTTCTTGATACAAACCGTTTTTCTCGATTATCTCAGTTATACATGCGAAAAAAAACCTTTTGAAGGGCCCCCAAGCAATTTTCTCTATCTTTGAACTTTTCGAAAAAAACAAACTTATTACTTTTGTCTGTAGAGATGATTGTTTCAATATTTCAGTTAATTTCAATAGTTACGTTTTGTGTTTAAACATATACCTTCGGCTTTAAAGCTTTTAAAAGTTATTTTAAAAAGCCAATAAAATGAGGAACGTGAAATGCACCTGTCTATAGTACAAATCATAAAATGCACTCCATTTTTGTAAAAAGAGCCCAATTTTACTCGCCATATTAAATTTAAAAGTTATTGAAGCTTTCAAGTAGAATAACATTTGTTTGCAATAACTGTAAAATCAGATAAGATTGTTGACTGATAACATTCCATTTTAACTTTTATTTAGTGTGGTAAACCTGACTTTTCCAATGCAATATTAATAAAAAAAATTAGTTTTACATTATTTATTATAAAATAATTGTAATCGTGAAGGGAAAAGACAAAAATTAAATTACTAATTAAAAATCAAACCGAAGAAATCGGCAAACGCCCTCAAGGACAAGTTTTGTAAGGTACAGGATTTGAAAGTCATTAAAAACCAGGAAAAACCAAATTTCTTAATTTTATTATTTTTTAACCTCTGATATAAAGAAAATTAGAACATAACATAGAAAATTTTTTTTTTGCAATTCTACATCCCAAGAGCTTCAATTAATTTGAGCCATCCCGAGGAAAATTGGATTAAAAGAAATGCTTCCAGCATAGGGGTGTAAAAAGCCAAAAGTCTTCATTTTTCTTAGTTTTTAACTACTGATAAAAAGAAAAGTATAATGGATGAAAATATTTTTAATCGAATATACTACGTCTGTTTAACATCCCTGCCAAATTTCAACCCTCGACAGAAATAGTGTAGGGGCTAGGAGTGATAAACGACAGACGGACGGATATTCGACTGTCATTATAAGGGTTTCCGCCGGAGCTTACGAAACCCTGAAAAATAAGGAACCGATGTTAGTTATTTTCGGTACGATTTGGTAAAAAAATTTATGATACAAAATTTGGTAAAAAGTTGCTCATATATAAAATTATTAAATCAAAGTTTTGTGCAAAAAAGCACATTGCCAATATTTTTGTACAAAAAAAAAGTATTAGAAGCCAGGACAGGCTTTTATTAAATAAATTATTTTTAGTAATTTTCTTCTATACTATGAAATTCAGGAACTGTGTATACTCCTTATGCCATTTAAAAAAAAAACACTCTTTTTTGCAATTGAATGTTTTCTTACTATAGCTTCTTAACAATTTTTGAAAAATGGTTAAATTTTAATAAATTATGGCTAATTTTTTCGGGGAAAAGATTCCCTACAACTCTACTCTTTCCAATTTTGAAAGTAAATTGTTCTATAATTGAAATCGTTAAAATAATTTTTTGAGGTCGTGGCTACGTGTACCGAACTTTCGATACGAATAACCGGATTTTTTCGGTACGAATAGCAAGACTTGGAAAGGGGACTATTTGTACCGAAATTTCGGTACAAATAGCCGGATTTTTTCGGTACACATGTACACTGCATTTCTTAAAGAAAATTTTCTCTAAACAAATAACTTTATTTGAAGATTGTTTGCTTATTTTCGAAATTGGAAACAGCAGACTTGTAGGGAATGTTTTCGTCGAAAAAAGGCATGAATAATTAAAATCCAACTATATTTTAAAAATAGATAAGAAGCGACAGTAGGAAAAAATTCGTTTACAAAAATTATTGTCAAAATAATTATTTTAAATCATTTTAAAACATTTGTCATACAAAACAATGTTTTTTCTTTCATAAAACATGAGTGATAATATCATTTTAAACCTGATTTTGTGCACGACAACTACCTTAGTATAAGTCTTCCCAAGAATATTTTTCAATAGCTCATTATGTTTTTATGTATTTACATAGAAAAACTTTACTGAAAATTCAACGCGCCGTAAATTATTTAGTGGAACAAAGAGCTTTATGAACTCAAGAAGGCTGCGTTATGGAATTTTACGCGAGAAGTCGATTTTACGGGAGTTTTACGCATTACTGCACTAAGTGCGAAATTCTCGTACTATACGATCAGAAAGTGGCTGCTGTTGCAGTCATTTGTTGCCGTCGAAAGCATCTTCCACCCTTTTCATAAAGGTATATTGGAAATACGTCCCGATAAAAGATCAGTATTAACTTGAAATATAAGGTAGAGTTATTTGCTGGAAAGTAGAAAGCATTCCTTTAAAGATACTTGATAACGATTGATGCGTCGAGTACCAAAAAAGAAGGATAGTGATTTCTAACAAGTACTCGTCAAGAACTCATTCTCCTTGGTTCTAGCCTCGTTTTACTGCCGAGCATCAAGGAATTCATATGAGAAGAGTGAGAAATGAGTGGTAGAGGAGAGTAGTAGGAGTAGAGTAGGAGTGGAGGAGGTATAAAGGAGAAGATATAAATTTTAAATAAATCTGGAATTCCCGTGGCAATCTTTCTAGCAATCACCCGGGCCGAAGAGCTTCACAAAGTCATCATATGTCATAAATCACACAAAAATATGCAAACTGACTGATAATCCCATAGTAAAATTCATATTGTTTACTCTAATCACATTCACGAAGTCAAGCTCTCCACGAGGACCTATTAGTATTTAAGATCCCAGATAACAATTCGCTCACACCTTGCCCGCATGGTGTTTGCACGCGTGTCGATCTATCGGCACGATGTGAGGGCAAGAGTGCAGACATATGTGTCCTCATATGCGTCGCATATGCGCCGCAGGCGTGTCGGCACGTGCGTGCAAGCGTCGTGCTAGCATGCACGTGTTTTGAGTTATAATTTTTGAAAATAAGATGTTAAAAATAATATAAATAACAGGAAACATTGTATGACGTTTTTAAGAAGAGACTCCTGTGTTGAAAGTTGTTCTTTCGCAAATGATGATGCAACAGGTATTTATTCCAAAAGCGACTTACACAAAATTATTCCTGCTACCTCTTAAATAATGTATTAGCGAGAAATATATATTTATCTGAAAATATTTTGTTATTTCGAACAATTTAAATTATTCAACACAGAACGTTTATTCAACACTTTTGTTAACAAACAAAGGGATTTTAAAGAACACTATACTCTTGAATCTTCTAGTTAATAACTTTCAATTGTTTTTCAAGTGCACATTTTTAATCGTTCTACTTCTGAGATTTAAGTTCTTAAATCTCAGAAGTAGAACGATTAAAAATATGCAACTTGAAAAACTTGTTTTCGATCATTTTAAATCTGAATATAGTAAATATAGTAAAAAATAGTGAACCATTTTCCGAACAAAAACCCCAAAAAAATGTTTATTTAATTTGAACAAAAATAATTCTTCACTTTTATTTGACTTTTTGTCTGTAAAATAAACTTGGAAAATAACAAAAATTTAGAGCATGAAGCGAATTTGATCAGAGTTTTATTTTTACACAACTGCTATATTATGTTTTTGCCGCAGTCTCTACCGCACGCTATATGCCGACATTTTGCCCTAAGTACCTGACGAGCATGATAGACGCACGCTGTGCTGCATATCATGCAGACCGTGTGCGGGCACTGTGCGGGATTACTTATTACCCTCAGAACGTGCTGTCACTGTGCTTGCATTGTTGCCAACACATCGTGCTTGCACGCCGTGCGCCCGTGTGCGTCCGCATGCATTGTTATCTGGGATCATCCGTTTCAAGCCAATTTTGACATACAACTTTTGCTTCCTCTACATCCATATAACAAATCATGATAACTCTTGTATTTCTGTGGCTCATTATATCATGTCGCTGTTATGTCTCATTTACACCACTCCTTCCTCGTTCTGCCTCTGGGTACGCTGCCATTCACTTTACCTACATACACTTGTTTCGAAAATCGTTCTTTCATTCTCTCAACATGACCAAACGGAAAAAATTAATTTTTCCGCTAAATGGTGTAATCTTCCATCGAGAAGGTGTATCACGAACTCTCAATTTTTATTGTTATTAAAAATTATTAAATAAGTAGTAAGCAATAGCTATTTTAAGCCTCATTATTATTATTAACTTATACTGGTGATTATAATTACCAATAAATAATAGGATTTATTACGGGAGGACGGTTTTCTCGTAAGGTATAGGACTTGGAACAAAAATCCAAAAAAATTTATAATCTATATACTATTAGCTATGGAAGTACGTAGGGTTTTTTTTAAATCAAATTTTGTAAAAATAGTGCACTTTTGAAGAAATGAATCGATTTTTTGCCAAAAAATGAGCAGTAAATTGTTTATAAAAAAAAGGTTTACATTAAATTAAAAAACGGCTACGTACTTCGATAGAAAATGTGATTGTGAAGCTACTGTTAAAATTTCAAATCGATCCATGCAACGGCGTTGAAGTAATAGGGGAGCGGCGGCTAATGTGGCGCGTTCGAGTTTTCGGATATTAACGAATTTTCTGCTTGTGGAAGTAGTTTAATTACATGTATATATGTTTTAAACGTTACATTATTAAAAAATTGGGATAATTAAATTAACTGCCTGATTTTTATGACGAAAAGTTAGTTTTGGATATTTCGCTTATATTGTCAGAGTAGCAAAAAATTACAGACGTTTCATGTAAACTTATAAAATTTGTTGGAAATATACTGTTCCGAGTTTCTTGAATGCTTTAAAGTTTAACATTTTGAGTACAATTAATAAACTTTTATGTAAAAAATCTTTATTAAATGCTATTCACATGCGACTAATATGGCGCATTTGGGTTGTACCTTGTCTTAATATTATAGTTTAATATAAATAATTGTTTAAAAAGTTTCCTCATTGATAATTATTTAAGTATATCCTTCATTATGTTATTTTTCATATTGGTGAGTCATTTTGCACTGTTAACAACAATTTTTTTTCTTGACGTTTCAGTAGACATAACCGTCAAATTATTGTGAGACATTCTGCACTGTTAAAAAAACCTTTTTTCTTGAAATTTCGGCAGACATAATCCCTCAAATATGTTAATAATATTAAACGTAAATAAATTTATCTTATTTTTATTAAATTTTACTCATTTTTTTTCATAACTTGTTTTTTATTCAACAATTACGAATTGAAATCGAAACGCGCCCCATTATCAAACACGGTAGGACAACTTGGTGCAGATGCACTTTTTGGAAAACACATTAATTAACTGTTTTAATGAACTTCAATTAAATTATCTCCATGCCTAGAGCATTGGTAAGATATTGGCCTAAACGAAATATATTTTATTATAATATTTTACTTTATATTTGAATTTTAATCGTGCATTTTCCTTTATGTGCGCCGTATTCTCCGCTGCTCCCCTACGTCCTCCCAGTTTGAAAAAAGTGGTTTCGAGAAAAACGGGTTTAAAGTTTTACGAGCACTTAAATCCTTGAAATTTGTGTTACATCTAATCTGCGAAGCCTGCACCATATATTTGGTCATCAAAGTTGAGGCTCGCCTCCTCTTCTTCCTTCCTGGAAGATTTTAAGGACAATCGGGCCTTTTTTGCAGCATCGCATCGGTAAGCGATTGGAAAAAGCAAACCGAAAAAAAAAGACGAAATCGTGTTCAGCGCGCGCTCCGAAGCGTTACGGCAAAATCGATAATTGAATCTTTTTAAAAAATTTGTTCACTATAAGACCAACTTCATATTGTTTTTGTGATCCTAAAGTATTGTTTAAGCTAAGAAAACAAATCGATTTTTCCAAAATCCTAGAGTGGTGTTACCCCTTAAATGATTAATATAGTCAATAATGTTAAAATTGAAGATTTTCTCTCAACTGTTGCCTGATTCTGTTTCCGCGCCTCCAGTATGTTATTATTTCATTTTAATTATGATCACTAGTATAAGTTAATATTAACCATAAGTACCACTTAAAATATGCATTTAAAAAAACAACGAAAAACCGCTTAGTAAAGCATACAATAGCTTACTTGTATTTAATAATGTGTTAATAACAATAACAATTGAGACATTTTCCGAAATACTTTCTTGGTGGATCATTACCATTGAGATACCTGCAACATTATGGAGTAGAAAAAAATTTTTCTTCTGTTAGAAAATCTTACATTTAATATTTATTTATAATATTGTTAATAAAAATAACAATAGTAAAAATCTACAAAATCAAAAAATTTAAATAGTAATTGTTAATTTTTTTTTATTCCCGACATTAATCCTGTGGGAGATTTAGGCATTTTTACTTTTTAAACAGTTTTTTTCTGCGGTTGTGCACCGCACCTGAGTAATTGTTTATAACAATGGGGTTGAATCGTAAACTATATATCTATGTTATTGATGTATATGTACTTTCATTTTGATACATAACGATTTGATTTCGCTTTTGTCTTCAGAGAAAAAAATAATGTTGATAAAATGTTTTATTTTGATGTTCTATTTGTTTAAATAATTAAGCCCACAGAATGAAATAAAAAAATCAGGCTTTTTGATGTTTTTAAGATTTGAATACTGGGCATTTCTAAAAAAAACTTCGAAATCAGTTAAGAAACATCGGCTGTAGTTGTTGTTCCATAACTTATGAATGTAAATTTATAAATGGAAAAGAAATTTCTTAATAGGACAAGCTTAACAATAGAAATAAAATTAATCCATTTTGTAGTTTTTTGCTAAAAATTCATGAATCTCTTAAATAATTAAAACAAATTTTTTGATTATTTTGATAGGTACTTAAAACTCAGTGCATATTTGACACATTAATATTTACATAAAAATATCTTTTCCTGAGATTAGTGAAAAGGATAAAAACAGGTTTGATTTAAATCAGAATAAGTCCGGTATTATAAATTTATGTTTATAATTGAAAAAAACATCCATATTTAATTTAATATTACAATTTTAAAAAGAAATGTAAGCATGCTTGAAAAAGTTCCCAACTTTTCCCTAACTAACAAGATTCCTTGACATTTCCAGGATTTCGAGATTTTTTAGGGTCCTAATACGCTAATTTTTTTGCATATTAACTGCGATTTTCAAATATTTATTTTTACAGACTAGTCTACACTAATATCTAATGTTTACGACTTTTTTATGTTTTCTAAAGAAAGAGCATTTTTATATATTCCAATTTCAAGAATCTTTTTCTCCAATGTCTTGAATTTCTCTTTATGATTCTTGAAAAATGAATTGAAACTTTAAAAAAAAAACAGAAAAGGGGCAGAATTCTCAGTTTTAGATATTTTAGAGGATTTTTCAAAATTTAAGGGTGGAAATGGGGGATTGCGTAAAAAAGGGGACAGTTTTTTCCCCTGCATTTTGAATGCCTGTAAAATAAAATATAATAAAATAAACTTTTAACAGCGAATAAGAAATAGGGACTTAGCCTAGTAAAAAAAGGAAAATGGTCCCGTAACACTACCGTGCTAAGGAAAAACTTAGGTAACATTTTGGTCAAAAATGAGTTTTTGGTATCAGTGAACCCGTGAGAAAAAGCTGGATCTGACTGTGTCAATGAAAATTAGTAATTGTAATTATTTATTGTCAAAAACGGTTATTACAAATTGCGAAAAATATGGAAAATGCAGAAATAATAGATCGCCTTGCAATTACGCATTTCTTCGTAAGGTTTTATATCCGACCGTGCGCCCGAGTTCGAATACTTATTTAGAAGAAACTACGCAAGTGACTTTATGTAACTTTTTAGTTTTTGTTATTGATGAATAAGAAAAAGCACATTCACTTTATCCAAGTAATGAAGTCTGATTTTGGAAAATCTGATTCTAGATTAGAGTTCTTGGCACAAACCGTTTTTCTCGATTATCTCAGTTTCACCAAATTTGTACTTACGTAAGTTTTTCCATAGCATGGCAGAACTTTGTTAGTTAGAAATTCAAAAGATCACAATCTTAATCATCCACATCGCTTTATTAATGAAATGAGAAAGTAAAAAATATTTTACTTATGACAATATCTAGTGATAATACTTTGTACAGAATGAAGACCAGCCACGATTCTTATAACTAATCACCATTTCTAAAAACACAATTAAATTTGCAGCATTAGAAAAAAAACTCTATTTCAATATAGATATTATACTCAAATATTTAGTAATCCAAAGTAAAAATAAATACACTCTCCTTTATTTCCCAATACCTATAAAATCCTTCTGCTCTAGATTAGTTTTTTGTCGAGGCAGCAAAAAATTTAATTCCAGGCTCCTACCCATGAATATCAGTCTCAGATTAGAGTCACGAAGTTGTTGAGCTTCTTCGAGAAAGTTTCGCCTCATCATATCACGGTGAAGCCGGGAAAAGGGAAGGTATTATAGATGTATACTGGTCTGTTGAATGCGAAAGAATTCGCGATGGCCAATGCGGGGTTATTTTCGAAGTCTTCCTCGGGATCGTTGGGAACAGTAGTTGGCTCCCTGCTTCTGGGGGTCGTTGAGGTTGTAGTAGTGGTCAGTGGTGGTTTTGTTGTTTCGAATGGTGGGTAGCGTGTGGTTGGCTTCGATGATCCGTAAGTTAGGGATGCGGCAGGTGGACCGTATGATTCTAATTGATTTTTGCTTGGATTAAAGGATTGCCCATGCGGTCGCCATCCCCGAGCTACATACGGAGGCAGTTCTGCCATCGCCAGTCCGAAGAAAAAGGCTAAAACGATACCCTAAAAGCACACCAAACGATCCGGTTCAAAAATCAGTCAGCTAGTCACTGAACAATTTTATATAAAGAAGAATTAAAACTAGTATCGATTTTACTTCGCCACTATAGAGTAAAGATAACAACCAATTTAATTAATCCAATTTTCCAATGAATATTTTTTTAATTATTTGAAAAAAATCGTAAAGATTGTATCAAGTTCAAACAACCAAAGAATTTGTTTAATATTTGCAAAAAAATATTAGAGGTGTTGAAATATTAATAATCAATTAACAAGTATGATTACTTAACTCTCGGTTCAATATATACAAAAGTAAAATCATAACCTTTTGAAAATTATTAGAAGTTCGAAGTTTCAAATTAAAAGCGTCTAAGAGTAAATACTTCTGAAAATTACAAAAATAAGTTTAATAAAAATGATTAAGTTTTTAAGCGTTTGTTAGTCTTCTACAATTAGACACTATTATACCAATGATAAAATAAAATTCTAAGGTTTGCACTTTGTGGTATGAATTTACCTTCATACTAAGTCACTAAGTATTCACTGGGCAGTCAAATTTTCACTGAACTTTGGGAATGACCCGTCCGCTTTTATATACCGCCCGCTTTGATTTGCTTCTTGCATACAAAGCAAGGAGTACGAAACCATTTCGTTTCATTGACCACAATTTTACTTTCATTACGTAATTTTTTCAAACCTTAATTAATGACAGTGTAACCAAACCATATTTACTTAAAACCAAGCTTGGTTGCTTCACTCAAAGCTGATTTTATTTCTAAATGATTCGAAAAGTATATTGAAATCTGTTATTAAATAAATAAGATTTAATAATACTTCAGTGAAAATACTTTTAAATTAGAAAAATCAATAAATTACATCTTCTTCTTGCGTTAAGTCCTACAAGGAAAACTTGTGACATAAATTGATGTATCTGCTCAAGTGAGTTTTAGCTTTTATTAACACCTTGAACTTATAATTTAATCTATTAAATATTTGCCCAATTCCCGAAATTTCTAATCATTCATGTCTGCCTAAATTTTCGACAGAGATACAGAAACGGTTTGTAACCAATGCGCAAACGTGCTTCTGTAATGTGTTACGTGAGAGTGGCAAACGTGCTCGGAATTCAATGTCAGCAAGATACCTTCTGCATTTAAAAATAAATTTTGTCATTTGACATGAAGTAAAAAAAAAATAACTCCAAAATTCCAAATATCATACCTTTGCTTTAAAAAGGCTAAATGGTATAATCAGAAATTCCAGAAAATTGAAACATAACAATCAAAACTTCCAAGTCAAATGTAAAAAACATAGTTTGTCAGTTGAAATATTTTGAACGCCACGCCTATTTTTTGAAAGTAAACCCCATTATCACTTTAATTTTTTATTTTAATCGGTAACTAAATTCAGACAATTTGCTTTAATCACACTCTGTTTCTTGTTAGTTCATTTGCGAAATTTAAAATAAACAGTTCAATCATTCAGTATTGATTCGATAAACTTGTTTGAAACGCGTTTTATCACAGAGGCTTCATTAAATTAAATAGCATTTAACCTTTAACTGCTCTTCATTGAAATAATCAATGCTAGTGTAAAAAGCATGTAATCATTTATTTCAGAGATCGGAGTGTTAAAGACTGCAGATCTGAATAAAAATAAATATTTTGCAAATTGTAGATAAGGTAAATGCACTAGTGATCGTTACCTTAAGCCAAATTGCAAATTAAGAACGCTCATAATTGTATTTAAAACACAATTCTCATTTCCACAAAGGGCTTAGCCGATTAAAGCAGATATAGAAAAACTCCATTTTGATCACTTCTCATGATATTTGATTAGAGTCCATTTTCATTCACGATAAAAATTCAAATTAGGCAAATGCGTTAGTTATCGTCAGGCACGTAACCAAGTATTAAAACAAGAAAAGTATACTAATTTGATAGAAGGATATTTAAACTAACCTAAAATGACATATTTTATCATACGCGGCAAGAGCAAGTCTTGTTATACGAAAAATACTGGGCCATCTGACGATAACTAATGCAGTGACGATTACCAGTGCATTTACCTTACTATGTAGTTTCAAATCAATTTTAGAATTTTCATTTAGATATTAAATTATCATAGAATTGTGTTCTTACTAGCAAGAAATAAGGTAAACATTTTTAGTTATTCAGTGAAAGCAGTAAATGTAGAAATCTTTTTTACCTTCCAACCGACTGAGAATTTCTAAATGTATCAACTGAGAGCGAATCTCTTCTTACCCTGTTCTTTTAAAAGAGGTCACTACAATTTCATGAAAATCTAAAAAATATCATACCAAATTTTACACTCTTAAATTAAAATACATTTTTCTATGGTTAAATCAAACTTATTATTCCTAGGTCTTTATAAAATTTAGAAACGAAATAAATAAAGAACAAAATAGAATACAACCACCAAATTTTTCTGGCCTAAGATTTATACTATAAAACATGACTTTCATGAAAAAATAATATAATTATAAACAGAAAAATGTACAAACCTCAATATACAGGTCCATCATCCATATTATCCTCTTCTTCATCATAGCCTTCCCCATTATCGAAATAATTATTAACATAATCGGTCCCATCGTCCATTTCTTCATCAACATCTTCCTCATCGTCTTCAACAACTTCGTCAGGATCTTTCTCTTCAGTCTCTTCCTCTTCCTTAGCATCTTCCTCAACATCCGATAGCTGATTAGTTTCTTTCTTTTCGAGTTCTTTCAACTTTTCTTCAATATTCACTTCTTTTCTCTTTTTTTTAGAAGTGCCATTCTTGTCCGCTGCCTTACGTTTCTTGCCAAAAGGTTTTAACTCTCCTGGCATTCTTATCCAATCATATCTTGATTCGTAACCAGTCGTGTCCATCGCCAGGTAGCGATCAGAATAACGTTCTATGTCCTTTTTTATGACAACTGGTTGAACATTGTATTCGGATTCTCTCATGGTCTCCGCGTAATCCCTTTTTAATTCAAATAGATAACTTAATTCGGTAGTAATACCGAATGGAATCGGTTTATAGAGTAAGGGTGGGAATTTTGGAGGTGGATGCAAAACTTGAGGAGGCTGTGTCTCTTTTGTAATACCTAATTGGTCTGTGGGAATAGACATGGCTGGTTTGCCTCTTCCTCTTCCTCGGCCTGCCATTCTGAGTTTTGAATCTTTAACGAGTTATTGCCTGCTCGAAAAAATACAATTTTATTGTAACATATCATTTTTATAAACTGTATCATAAATTTTATTTTAATTAATTATTTATTAACCAGAGTATGTAGGGTGGTCGCAAAACTTCATTTTCAAAATTCCCTGACTTTTCAATGATCAAATTTCATTTTTCCTGACCATTAAAATTCGAAAACCAGAATTTTAATATTGTTAAATTGTTAACATAGAATCTTTTATAAACCAAATGAAACAATTTCAGATTAAAGTTTATAAAGTTCAAATTTATTTATTTATTTCAACCTAAAAAGATGACTTTTCCACCATAAAAGAACAATTTTTAATCCAATAAGACGAATTTTCAAAAAATACAGTTCCCTTTTCGACCATAAAAGATAACTCTTTAACAAAATACTAGAATTTCTAACAAAATATCTAAACTTCCAATAAAATAGTGGAATTTTTAATCGAATGGTTGAATTTTCCGCAAAAAAATAAATAAATTTTAACCGAAAAGCTACATTTACAACCAAGTAGTTAAACTTTCAACCAAATAGTTACATTTTCAAGTTATTTCAACAAAAAAAAAAAGAATTTTCAACAAAACAATTAAATTTTCGACAAAATAGTAGATTTTTAAACAAATAGTTGAATTTTCAATCTGCAAAGATGAAATCACTAAAAAAATGTAATGGATGATATATCAGCCAAAAAAGATGACATTTCTACCAACAGAGATGAATTTTAAAACCAAAAACACGAATTTTCTACCAAGAAGATTAATTTTCTACCAAAAGACGAATTTTCAACAAAACATATGAATTTTTAAACAAATAGCAGAATTTTCAACAAAAAAAGAAAACTTTTCAACAAATAAAGATTTTTCATTAAAGAAAGAAAAAAAGTTCATCCAAATTGCTGAACTTTCAAGCCAAAAGACAAATAATCTGTAAAGCAGTTGAATTTTTGACCCGAAAATATGAATGTTCAACAAAAAAGTTAATTTTCCACTAAACAGTTGCATTGGTAAGCAAAAAAGATGAAATTTCAAACACAGAAGACTAGTTTTCTACCAAAATGAGGAATTTGGAACAAAATAGTTAAATTTTCAACCAAAGAGATCAACCGTTAACAACAAAAATTGTTAAAAAATTAGCTCAACTTTTACCCTTTTAGTTGAAATTTAAATGAAAAAAGATCAATTTTCAACTAAAAAAGTTAATTTTCAAACAAAAAGATAAATTTTTTAACAAAAAAGAGGAAATTTCAAAAACAGAAGATTGGTTTTCTACCAAAAAATACGAATTTTGAACGAAATAGTTAAATTTTCAACCAAAGAGATAAACCTTTAAACAAAAAAATAAATTGTTAACAAAGCAGCTCAACTTTTAACCTTTTAGTTGAAATTTGAATAAAAAAAGATCAATTTTCAACAAAATACTTCAACTTTCAACCAAAAAGATGAATGTTCAACAAAAATGATAAATTTCCAATAAAAAAAACGGGTTTTGAAGTAAGTGTAACGAATTAGTTCAATTTTCAACTACAAAATATGCATTTTCACCAAACCAGTTGCATTTTCAACCAAAGATTTTCAATCAAAAGCCTTTTTAACAAAATTGTTTTCCAACCAGATTTCAATAAAATAATAAAACTTTTAACTAAAAATATAATCTTTAGGAGGAAGCAACGGCAAAAAAAGAAAAGAAATAGAAATACAAGACAAATAAATTTCTGACAAGAATATCATATAATGGTGGCCGCAAAACTTCATTTTCAAAATTCCCTAATTTGTCCCAGAGCAATTTTTTATTTTCTCTAACCATTAATATTCAATGACAAGAATCTAAATCTTGTAATTTTTTAACATAGAATCTACGGCCACCCTAAGGATACTTCAAACTTTTTAAAGGATATCTTTCGCTGGCTGAAATGATATAATTGTCAATAAATCGAATAGAAACTTAAATTCTTAAAATAATAATCTTGTTTTAATAAATATTAGTATGTACTCAAAAGATACGAATTCAATTATCTCTAAACACGCCTTCTCAGAACCAAGTTTCACTTAAAAGAGCAGGATGAATTGTGTACTCTAGAAATTATGTTTTGGGGAGGGCTCCTGCGTATTTTTGCCGATTATAAAAACAAAACTCGTTAAGCACCCTTTTAAAATAAGACGATATTTGTTGTTTATTGATCAATTTATCTGGTTTTCTTCCAAAGGAGCAAATACTAAGTAAAGTTTTCTATAATAAAAATCTTTTAATTTTGCGCCCAAAATAGTTCCTACGTGATTAATATTGATTAAATTTTCGCTCCCTTTTATATTTTGAAAAATGTGTGAAAGAGATCCGTATTTTTAATCTACGCTTCTGGTGCTTTTTTCGTAAAAGTTTTAAAAGACAAAAAAAATGCAAAAATTTCTGAATAATTAAATCTTTTCTTTTTCGCATAATATCTTGTCCTCTGAATATCCTACACGAAAGTTGTACCAAATGAAATTAAAGTACATTAAATTATCTTTAAAACTAAAAAAAGAATTTAATTTAGTTCTTATAGAACAGAAGTTATAGACTCTTATAGCAGGCTGCTTTTTATGAAATTCGTTTTACAAATTGAATAATCGAATTATGGTAACTGTTTTGTTTCAGTGTAACAACCCAATGAATCTCTCATTCACTGATTTCATGCGGAAACTCATTTATTGTAGTAATACATTACAAATATATAAATTAACAATAACGAATTGACCAATTTTCTCTAAATGACCTTTTTAAATCTTGAATTCTGACGATTTGCTTTTCAAAGCTCAAGAGTTCAAGAAAATAGTAAAAAGTGCTGATGCAGTATATACAAAAAAAGTTTTTAATCAAAAATGCGATCTATAATCAAGTTCCACAATAGCAGCCTGATATACGAGACTCTAACTCCTATTCTATAAGAGCTAAAGTCAATTTTTATTACTTTCAAAGATAATTGAATTTAATAATTTTTTTAAACTGATGCCTTAACACATTTTACAGAATCTAAAATTGAGCTGAAAATCAATCAATATTAACAACGTAAGAACTTATTTTGGCCTCAAAATTAAAGGGTTTCAGCAGAAACTCTTTACTTACTACTTGTTCCTTTCGAGAAGAAAAATCACATAAATGGATAAAAAAACAACAAATATCGAGTTATTTTGAAAGGTCCCTAAAACGTGCCAAACGATTTTTTTCTCATTTTCGGTAAAAATATTCAGGAGTTATTCCTAAAACATAACTTCTAGGGTACAAACTTTAGCCTGCTCTTTTAAGTGAATCTTGGTTCTGAGTCGTGTAAATAATTCTTAACGGGTTACATCTAGTAATGTTAATGGAATGTTCAAGATTTTGTTAGCCATGTTTACAAAATTTTATTGAAACTGACTGCAGAGGATCGATTACTACATATTTGTAGGTACTTTTTCATTTTAAAATGTTGAAACGTGGGGGAAATATTTGGCCGCTGCTGCAGAACCCATTTTATTTTATTATTATTACTTGCGGTGAGCATGATAACTGAACGGTTGCAGTACAGACCTAGATAACCAAAGTTTTTCCGAAAAAGGGCTTTTTGCATAATTTTTTTTTTTTTAATCATATACATGTTGTGCTAAAAGGATTTTTTCACAAGCTCATTTTAGATATAGTAATGAAAATGTTAGTAATTCAAAACCAGATAACTCTTCTTTTTTCTAATTTCCTAACCTATTATCTTTCCTTAAAACCATTTTCTGACCAACTTCCTCTTCACAAAAGTTTTTAAATGCAGTAAAATAAATAAACACTTTTATTAAATAAAACTTATTTTTTCGAAGAAAAAGCCAATCAAATTCCAACCTAATATCTTAAACCTTCATTTTCTACAAAAAGCCACTTCTATAAGGTTTTTTTCACTTAACTTTTTGCCTTGCGATCAGAAACGATATTTCTTAGAATTATTATAATTTATTTACAAAGAAATATATACCTTTCTTCTTTTTATAGAACTTCTAACGAAAAATCGTCTGTCACAGTGCGATATCATCGCACTAAATCTTTATTTTCTCAGAATAGAATCATTTTTTTGGATGACAACATTTTTATTCTTATTCAGCCTCCCCATATCTCGGGAGCAAGTTTTTATTCTTATTTTTTTTTAATTTAAAAATAGATTTTTAGTCGCTACCCAAAAACAATTTTCAAAACCCATTAAATTTGAACCTCAAAATTCTTAAAATAATTTACTCGGAATTCGTTAAGTTTTTCGAATCAAACTCATTTTCTCCAAATTTAATTTAACTCTGTAGCGGATTATCTGAAATAAAAAAATCAACAAGATTTCACTAGTATATTACTATACGGAGTTCGTTATCGAAGGGATTTTCATTTGGACCAAAATTTCAATTTTTTAGACCAAAACCCTGCATTTTTGGAACCTCAAACATTGAAATTTTTGGAAAAATCGTCGCCATTTTTTTTGTAGTCAAAATTTTGCTGAACCCTTCGTTCATGAACTCCGTATAGGAATATTCTAATGAAGTCTTGTTGATTTTTAATTTCTGATAATCCGTTCAACAGTTATCATGCTCACCGCAAATAATAATAAAAAAACGTGTTTTGCGGCAGCGGCCATATTTCCCCCAGTTTTCAACATTTTTTCATGAACAAGTACCTACGAATGTGTAGCAATCGATCCTCTGTAGTCCATTTCAATAAAATGTTGTTAACATGGCTAAAAAACTCTTGAAAATCCCTTAACATTACTAGATATACCCCCGTAAGTACATGAAGGTTATGTATGCTCCCAAAATCTGTACAAACTACATTTTACGTGATAAATAAAAGAATACCTATGCAGTTTGCTTCGACTGTTGTTTATCCTCGTTCCTGGAAACTTCCTCCGCGTTTTTAGCGAAAGCTTCCTTGTCGTAAATGACTTTAACGACAAGAGAACACGACGGACAGGTTGCTTCTTCCTCTCCGGCTAGCAAGTCAGCTTTTGATATTTGGAATTGATCGCCGCAAGGGCACGGATAATAATAAGTCTCCTCGTCTTCGTCGTATTCGAAATCCTCGATTTCTACCTCGTCGTGGAAGATTGTCATGCTTGCTCAGAAAACTCGCAAATTAAAGTGTTCTATTGACTCTAAAAGAGGTTAGGTCGCCACGTGCTTCTCTCGGGTAAACAACCAATCTCGTAAAAACATAAAATACACTTACTTTCATTAATTACGACTGTAAATCAAGAATTTTTAAACACAAATTTAAGATTATTTGTGGCAAACTCAGAATTTTAGAGACTTTATTGAGGAAAATGTGATTTTCTATTTTGTTGCTTCACTTTGCTTCACTCATTCATGACATTTGTCTTCTGCTTCTACGCACTTTAGTGTGCGCATGCGTCAGTCGTAGTACGCAGTGATACCAACAAGACAAATCAGCGCGAAATATTTAAAATTCAAAACTATTCGTCTCTTTTGCATTAATATTAACAATTAAGAAATAAAAGAAATAATAGAAAATCTTGGGTCAAGATTGAATTTGTGAAACCAAATTTTTAGCTACATTATATATTTTTGTTACGGGTATGTCACATTTATTTTTCTAATTTTTTTTCGAAAGAAATTCAATACAAACGTCAAAATCAATAATGAGAACGATGTCCAACCACTTTGTGCATCTCGGGCCGAAATTAAAAAGTGTCCATTTAGTATTTTCTAAGCTAATTTTTTTAGAAATACCAGGGAAGAAAGTCTAAGCTTACTTTTTTGCCAATTGAAATATGCATAAGTAATTAAAACTTTTAAAACGATTAAATTATAAAGAGTTTAAACTTTACAGTGCACTTTAAATTAAAGAAATAATGTGATAATCGCAGATTCATTTAATTTTTATAAATTTCTCTGACTTTTTTCTCTCTAAAAAAATGGAATAACGAAATGTCTCGAAGATCTCCTACTCATTGTTTTTGAAAACCTGATTGGCGTTTGAATGACTTGAAATAGCTCCATTTATTACATTTGAAATTTAGAAATGAAATCGACTGGTAACGTTCTATTTGTTTAGAACTGCTATTAATTTAATTTTTAATCGTTATGGCCATGAAATATTTTATTTTTCTTGCAACACACAGATTTTCAATTCTCTTTTTCGGCTAATAAATACGAGAATAAAACAAAATTTAATTGAAAAAAAAATAAAATGATTCCTCGCTGTTAATTCTTTATGCCCGAGGGGTTGATCATTCGAAATTTTGAGGGTGCACTAGATATTAGGATTTCAAAGATTTCTAAAAATTTCACAAAATTTCTCAAAATTTCAAAAGATTTCAGCAGATATCTTTGAGTTATTAAAAGTTTGAAAAATTTGCAAAGCTTCCAAAGTATTTCGAAATGTGTCAAGGGATTGATAATTATTTCAAGTGAGTTTTTAACAGATTTCTAGAGACTTTAAGGAATTTTAAAGAATTTCCAGGAATTTTAAAGCAATTAAAAAGATTACAGAAAAAGTTGTAGCGTGGCAAGGGATTTAAAAAGATTTCAAGTGATTTCAAAAAATTTCTAGAGACTATGTCAAGCATTGTAGAAGATTTCATAGATGTTCAGAGAATATCTATTTGAATTTTAAGCGTTTTAAAAAGATATCCAGGTATTTTGAGAGATTTAAAAATATTTAAAGCGTTTGCAATGGGTTCCAAAATATTTCAGGACATATCACAACAATTTTAAGGGTTTCAATGGATTTCAAAGAATTTTTAGAAATCGAAATAGTTATTTGTGATACAAGGACCCTAAGTGGCACTTTTTCGGTCGAGTACTGCAATTTAGACGAGGCAAAGTGCCACTTAGGGGCCAAGTGTCACATAACATTTTTTGTCACACCAATGAATCATAAGTGCAAATAGGTTGCATAGAGTCCTAATCTAAAAACTCGAGAGGGTCCAGAGACGGAGTCCGGTAATGTGCGTGGGGTAAGAAGTTGATACTAAAATACCCTAAGTACCCTAAATAAATACCCTAAATACCCTGAATACTCTAAGTAAAAATTGTACGGCCTATGCTAAAAAGTGCTATTTTAGGTATCGTTCGCAGTACCTAAAATCGCACTTATGATGGCGGTGTGATAAAAAGTATTTTAAAAGAAATGTGTCAAAATATTTCACAGCATTTCCAAATGGATTGCAAAAGTAATAGTTGAAAAGAGTTTCAAGATTATTTTAAGATATTATGGCCAATTGAAGGATTTTAAGGAATATCAGAGAATTCTCATGGATTTCCTCTAATTTTAGAAGACTTCTAGGGTTTCAGAGAAATGTGAACGATTTTTTTTATATTTCCAATGAGTTTCAAAATATTTCACGGGATATTACAAAACCTCTAAATGTTTCAACTGGTTTCAAAAGATTTCAGCGGATTTCTAAATAGCTCAAAGTATTTAAAAATATTTTGAAGACTGTTAAAGTGTTTCAAAATATTTCAAGGGATTTCACAAGATTTCAATTTAATTTCAAAGATTTCAAAGAGTCTTACATGATAACAAGTGATTTCTAAACATTTTAAGAAATTTCAGAGGATTTGTAGGGATTGGAAAATATTTAAAAAGATTTTAATGGGACTCTAAGGATTTCAAGAAATTTCAACAGGTTCAAATAATTATAAGGCTTTTTAAATTATTTTTAAGGGATTTGAAAAAAATGTATGGGATTTAATGGGCTTACGAAATTGTTCAATGGATTATGACGGATTTAAAAATATTTTGAAGTTTTTCACAGTATTTTAAACTATTTTTATGGGATTTTAGAGGAATTTATAGGATGTCATGAGCTTCCAGAAGATTTCACGGAATTTTACGAAATTTTGAATGGGTTTAAAGGGTTTCAAAAGATTTCAAGAGTGTCTGAACCCTTATTTAATACTAAATTATAAGTACTTCAAAATAAAAAAATATTTTCTTGTATTTTTTTCATAGGGTTTGTGAACAATCAACCAATAGTAGCCATTTTCTGGTATATTGTCATATTTTAAATATTAGAACTTATAAGCAAAGTGCTTAATTAATTAGAAATACGTACTTCTGACGGATTTAGCCCTTTTTAGTATTTAAAATATGGAAATATTCTATGAGTGGCTACTAATAAGACAAACTTGGTCACAAACGATACTTTTGTACCCTGCACTTTTTTAATGCGTTTGTAAATGTATTTTTAAATTATATATTGCTTGTTTATTTATGTCAATATGCATTTTAAAAATTTCATATTGTAATATTTTACATGATGTATATATATACACATTCAGCATTTAGCTCATTTAGGTTCGGAAGAACTCCATTTTAAATTTGTACCCAATCATAGACAAGAAGTATGAATGAACCAAAGAGAAGGGGTACGTCTCCCTCTCCCTTTTTCAACTAGTATTAGTCTGGTATTACCTATCTTCACTGAACATCACTGGAAACTTCGAGCCCTTCTGACATTGGAAAATGTTTCATTTATCAGTGTTTCTCAGGATATATTAGTTTGAACTACATTATAACAGCAAAGGCGAGAAGAAAAAAGAAAGCTGGTCTTTCATTTCAACGTAATTCTGAAGAATCTTATACTTGTTATCTACCAAATTTAATTTATATTTCCTGTGTTAAAAAATATTGAATAAAAAAAAATATGAAGGAAATTTCAACTATTGAGACAAGGAGTAAGAAAAATTCAAGAAGAAGAGCTGGATATTTGCAAACTGCTAATAACACATCAATAAATCAGGTAAACAACAAATAAGATTTTAAATTTCTGTTTGTAATTATTCTACATTTTTCAGAATAATCACTAAGAATCTGTTTTATAGAAATATGAAAGAAAATTAATATACATACACCCCAACAATAAGTAGTGCCCTTTATACGTCACTGAAACGTACACTATTGGAAAAATTCTAAAAGGAGGGGTGTCAATAAGCACTATTTTTGCCCCTAAGCGGATTTCGTTCTCTTTTCGTATTTTCTACATCATTTTGGTCAAATTTTACGGGATTAATATTCATTGTCTATTCATGTTTTTCAATTCAAATTTTGGAATTATCTGAAAAATATTGACTTTTTTGAGAAAATGTTGCTGTAAAGTTGTATAGTTTGAAAAAAGGAATATTTTTAGTTATAAGCATATTTTTGCTAAAATCAACAATTTTCTAGAAAAATGGGAAACCCCCGTTTTTTCTTTTACTTTGGCTTTTCCTATAGGAAAATCCAAGCACATTTAAGCATACTTTTGAAACTCGCATTTTTCATTTATTATCTTAAAATAAAACTTCAGAAGAAATATTATAATTAGGGTAAAACGGGGCAAACATAATTCACTTATTGACAACCTTTCTTTAATACGTAGATATTAAGTAACGATAATATCTTAAATTAAATAAAATTTAACAGGAATTTCCTAAATTAATTTTAAAATTGCAACCTTGTAATAGTATTTTCTTAAATTTACCTTGAATTACGAACAAATTACGTAATTCTCAGTCACATGTAACTGTACTAGGCTTCAGTTATCCAAAACTTAAAGTTTTGTTGTTACAAGTTACAGAAATTTAAGATTCGATGTATAGAAAAATTGAGTATATTTGTAATTTAACATCCCGAAATTTATTGTTATTTCACAAGACATGTAACTGCATTAAACTTCCAAACCACGTTTCATAAAATGAAGTAAGAACTTTTTAACAGTTTAGATTTTTATTGGTGTGCCAGCGAGTTTTGTCTACCAAATTCAGTCCAACAAACGATTTTATGGAATGAACACAATTTTTATATATTTTGCAAGATTAGCTGTTCATACAGAAATTTCCTCATGCGAATACCAATTGATTGAATAGACGGTAGCATCAGTTCATAATTTGATTTTACATTTGAATAAGAAGAAGCTATCATATGTCAGCATGAATATTATATATTAGGGTGGATTATTGCCAAAAAAAATTTCTTTGATTTGTAGAAATACGCCCAAAAAGCTTCTATTAGGTGCATTTTTCTCAAATTTTCTGAACAAATGCAAGCACATACGTTCCCATGGGAGTTAAACTACCCCCAAACGTAAAAAATTGTATTTCCTCATTAAATATATCAATTTTTGTTCTGCCCAAATATCGTACACAGCTTTTATAAAATGTAATAAAATTAAAGATTGTTCAAACATGAACCCCAGAATTTAAAAAATAACTGTTTTATATAACAAAAAATGAATTTTCCAATTCGTTACAGTTATACTTATGAATTGAAAGCAATCCCTTTCAGGATTTGATTAAAGATTTTTATATTTAATTTAACAAATGTTTATACAAATTACGTAAGAAGTGATATCTGAAAATATTATGAAGTACATTGCATTACATAGGAGGTAAAAACCACCCTTAATTTGCATTAATCAAGCCAGAATATGAAAAAATTGCATTAACTTATAGTTTTGAGAGCCAATATCTCATCAATTTCAGTTATAATATTCACTAAAAAAATTGCACGCAAAACAGTTGGATCAGTCCATTTCCTGAATATCTGAGTTTCAGGGGGGGGGGGGGGGGGGAGAATTTTGTGGAAAAAGAGGGGGAAACT
>CAKNYM010053339.1:86101-178588 GCA_932195095.1 Andricus curvator | reverse complement strand
TTGCTGAAACAGGGTGAAACTTTAGTTTTGGTTTTATCGAAAAATTTGGAATCAAATTTAGAATTGATATCCGCAAGCGATTTTTAGATCTTTTGATTTTGATGGTGTGGCAGCAAAAAATGTTTGATAAGTAATATTATTTGTTATAAACAAATTCTAATATCAAATAATGAACGCTGTGCATGGCTTCTTTTTAAAGTAATAGTTTGGCTATACAATACTTGCTATTATCGGTAAGGTAATACTTGATCATAATACTATTTGTTAATTTTATGAACAAATTATATAAAATAAATAAATACTGTGAACATCGATAGGTAAAGAAAACTAGTTTTTTTTCTTAATTCCCCCTAAAAGTTTATGAAATTAACGAAGAATATCAAATACAAAATTTTAACACGAAGCTTTACTGGTAACATCACTCAACAATGATCAGGATGAAAAATGAGTTCGTTCTGCTTATAAAAATTAAAACTGGGCATTTGTTCATAAAATTAGCAAATTACATTGAATGACAAATTTCTGTATTAATAGACATCATCGGAAGCGTAAGTTTCAGAGAATTAAAAAAAAAAGTTTTTTTTTCAATCTATAACATTTATAATGTATGTTTATTTTTATAATTTGTTTTTTAAGTTCAACAAATAATATTGAATGACATATTTGTATGATCAACTACACCCTGTCGATAAAAGCAAGTAATTGTATCGCTAAAATATTATTTTAGAACTAACAATCCATAAGGTTCACTATATATATAATTATAATTTGTTTATAACAAATATAACGCAATTCTGAAGTTCTCACGGTTGCATCGAAATTGCCAACCCCCTACAACTATGATATTCAGGAAATGGATTAACCCGATTGCCATAAAACAGTTATAGGTAAAAAACAACACCTTTTGAGGTTTGATTATTGTTATTTATATTTAATTTAACAATTTTCCATACAAATTACGCAGACAAAAGTCTTATAAAACATTTAAAAATACCTTGCATTAGTCAATATCACCCTTCAGGGGGGAAAACGCCCTTTTTACGTCTCTTACACTTCGGGGTGGCTTATGCCCCCTGAGGTGGTTGTTATTATCTATATATGTATACATATGCTAGGTAGTGTAATGTCGTTTGAAAATCCACTTCATGCGTGAGTTGTATTAAATTTCCTAAATAAAAAAATCTGTAATAAACCTTCAATTGAGAAGTTGTTGACCGATGAGGGGGCTTTAGGGCAACTCTATCATATCAACATTTTTTTGAGTAATTATTCTGCTTGAATTTCGTAAAATATCTTCATTAAAAACTATAACAAACTTGAAAATTAATTTTTTGTCCTTAAAAGGGGCTGTTTTTTAATTTATAGGGGATTATTTTTAACATTTCAAAGCTATTAATTTTAGCACCCTTTTTAAGGGCTGTTTCCAATTTTTAGGAGAAAAAACTTTATTCAATATATCTAACGAGAAAATAAGATTTTTTACATTTGAGGGCAATTTAAAACTAACGAGAACGGGTTTGCTGTTATCTACAAAATTTGAGAAAAATGTACAGTGTTTTTTTCACCAAATGGACACATTTTTTTGGTTATATCTTCACAAATAAAAGAAACTTTTTTTAATTTGAGGTACCCGGTATATATACCCTCATTAGGGTGGTTCAAACAAAATTAATTTTAAATTTAAATGTACACAGCCGCCTTACGTATTCCTTTTCCGACCAAGCAAATATTTTTTTCAATATAATTAAAATTCATTATCATTTAGAAGCTGCGCAAGCCGAAATTTTTAAAATATTTTATTCTTTTGAAATGGATGATGTATATTTATATATTTTGTAACATGATTATTTCAATTGACATAACTTATTTTGTTTTGGATTTAAGCACTGTTTATTTATAAAAATGCCATAATTTCCATATTACACGTGAGGATAATTCAATTAATTGGATAAATAATTAAATTTTGCAGCATTTTAGGGAAGAGTAGTATTTCGCTGGTACGAATGTACAATATAAAAAAAATATAATTTTACAGTTTCTGATAAGTACATTTGTTGGATAAACTAAAATAGGTTTACAAACCTATAATCTTATCATCCTAATATATACTAAAAAATTAAAGCTCGAACTTTTACCCTAGATTTTAAGGGTAAAATAAACAATTTAGGCCTCTACTCAATTTGATTGAAGACAATTATTTCTTTCATGTTGTTGCGCGATCTCTTATTTTTATTCGATTAAATTTTCCTGTTACACAGATTAGTTCTATGATAAAAGGAACCAATTAAACTGTTGTGGAATATTTTTTAAGGACATTATTTACCATATAAAATAGACCACCCTAATCCTCATAGGATAATATAAGAGTAAGATTTTTTTACCATTTTCTAGCATCCAAACGATTCCACTGAATACCTTCTTGAGCCGTTTCTAAAAAGGAGATTAAACTACTTGAATTGCATGACTCGCGGATCCTTGAGCGCAGCCATTCTCAAAGGAAAAGAAAACTTAGTAAAGATAATCCTATCTCGAGGAACTCCCGTCAACTTCACAGATCGGCTTGGTCGAACACCATTACATATAGCTGCTGGGAAGTCTGATGCAGCGATCATCAAATTATTATTAAACCATGAAGCTAATGTAGATGCGCAAGATTTTCAAGGAAGAACTCCACTCCATTTTGCAACTTCAACTGGAAATTTAGAAATCATCAAATTACTGGTAAATGCCCCATCTGCTGACGGAAAAAGTGCAAATATTAATTCTGGGACTTTTCATAACTACACCCCTCTTCACATTGTAGGGCTAGAGGGTCGCTGGAATTTGGTAAAATACTTTGTCGAGCATGGCGCAGACGTTAATGCTCGGGAGACATTAACCGGCTGTACTCCTCTTCACTTTTCAGCTTCTTCTGGACATGTAAGAACAGTACAAGAACTTATAAAATATGGAGCTGATGTCCATGCTCTGACAAAACAATTTTATAGTCCTCTACACTACACAGTGTTTGGAAAGATTCGCACGAAGGACAAGCAAAGGAGAAAAACACTTTCTTGTTTCACTGAACTTCAAATTCAGAAACAGGCTAAAATAATTGATATACTTTTTGAAGCGGGTGTGACATTGAATTCCGATAATAGTGTTCGATCTCCGTTTCATTTCGCGGCGCAAAGAAATAATGATGTTTTATTGAAGAAACTTCTAAATTATGGCGCGCAGGTCAATGCTCTTGACAATAAAGGATTCAGTGCAATGCATTTAGCTGCTGCTGAAGGTACTCCCAACATTATTAGGATTTTACTCAGTGCCGGAGCTGAAGTTAATATCAAATGTTTAGCTGGTAATCTGCCTATACATTATGCGATTATTTATTGTAACGGAAAAGTTATATCAACGTTAGTTCAAGCGGGTGCTGATATAAACGCGAAATCAAGTTATGATGACCCGGTATTTCCTCTCTCATTTAAAAACAAAACTGATCCGAAAAATGAATTTTTGAATATCTTGCTTGAGTCTGGTGCAGATATTAATGCTAGAGATGAGTTTAATAATACCATATTTCACTTTCTCGGATATAAACATCGTTGCGGGTACAATGATTTTTTTGCGATTATCATCGATAAATTTCTGGATTTTAATGTTGTAAATCAAAAAGGTAAAACTGCTCTGGAATACGCTATTAAGTCGTTAAAAGACGATCAAACTGAAACTGCTGCATTTATCATTAAATCTATTGTGAAAATGGAAAGCGTGAATAAATTTAGTATTAATGAGCTAAATAAGAAAATAATTGAGGGCAGGTGTTTGAAGTTTTACGAAAATTGTAAAAAAGAGATGGAGTATCTGAAGATGAAAATAGTATGGGGGAATATTAGTTTTTATGATTTACTAGATCAACCAATGAAAAAATTAGTGTCATATGCGAGAAATCAAGAACTGATAAGAATTTTAGATTCAGGTATCTATCGGACGTTTCCAGCATATGGGGATTTTATACAACGGCGAATGCAAATAGCGATAAAAAGAAGAGTAATGTTAGACAACAGTGTTGCTGTTTTAGATAGCCTAATTAAAATAGTCCATTTACCGTGGTTTATAACCCTAGAAATATTGAACTTCTTGAATTCAAAGGACTTAGAAAGCGTGAGCAAAGCATAGTTTTCATACGTATAATATTGTATGTATTTATATGATTGATTTATTGTGATTAATAATTTATTATATTGCACACATCGCACTTATAATTAATTAACAGTGCAATACGCTTTTTGAAAATATAACTCATACTCATAAAAATATTTGTACAAAACGTATAAAAACTGTATATAAAAAAATACATATCAAGAGTGATAATATAGAAAGAAACATATTTGCATTATTTTTTATATCCTGATGATCCTAATAACGCATGTTTTAAATAATCTTCACAATTCGCCATAGAATATGAATAAAATGTACTTTTCAAATATCACCAAATAAGTCTGTTTTGTATGGTACCGAAAAAATGGGTTTAGCGAGTTTTTAGCGCTAATTATGATTTTTTGCGGTTTTTCAAATATAAATAGTTTCTTATACATGAAATAATACTTTATACTGATAATTAGATATTTACATACATTTTTAAACCAATTATTATTTTTTTAGCAGTAGAGTTAGAAAATCTCGGTTTAAAAAAAATCCACATTTTGTCTAATTTTCAATTAGAGTGAGGTAAACAATTAATTAATTGTTTGAACAATTTATTATTATTGTTTTTTCTGAAATTTTCAATCTTTTGTTTACTTTTCTCTTGGAGGGAGTTAATCATCAATTCAATTTAACAAAAATAATTATTTAAACAAATTAACGCTAATTAATTAATGCTAGATATAGTTGCGGCTTCTTCTGAAATTTTGAACGTTTTACCCACTTTTTACTTAATAAAGAAATTCTTAATGCAAGTTGACAAACAGAGTTTAAAAAGAAATTATTATTGTTTATAACTATTTTCCCAGAAAAGTGCTGAAAAGTTACGGTTGTTTTCTGAACTCTTGAACTTTTTGTCCACTTTTCATTTAGTGAGGTAATATTTAATATAAGTTAACAAACATGCTTATTGAGACAATTGATTATTGATCATTGTTTAATTCTTAGATAAGTGCTAAAAAGTTGCGGGTTTTTCTTAAATGTTGAACTTTGCTTTGGCATTTTAGTTATGAACAAATAATAAATAAACATTAGAGAGAATCATATTTTAAACAATCTCTTTCTTTTCGTGAATACAATTTTAATGAAATGAAACAGATATTTGTAAAATTGATATCTGACTTCAATTCCCTTCTTACCAGAGACGGAAGTCAGAAACAATATTTACTTCAACTAGTAACAGAGTACCGGAAGCAATTTCCTGACTGCAGTAAGTCGACCTTGTCCCGCGAGATGTTATAATCAATTAATTATTTGTGTGATGTCTTCTTAATCTTTATATATGTATATTATCATCTCCATTTGTTTGTTGTCTCTTGTGTAAGATAGCTTTTTTGTTTAAATTAATTTTTTTTTAACATTGGGAAAAGAGAAAAAATAATTCAGTTGAAAAAATACAATACTATTTAAAAAACGATTCTTGTTGGGGTTCACTTATTATTTGTTCATAACTAAAAAGTCAAAGCAAAACTGAAAATTTCAGAAAAAAGACAACTTTCTTGAATTACTCCAAGAGAAGATAGTTATAAACAATAATAAATTGTTTAAACAACTATTTTCGTTAACTTGCATCATTTATTACTTTACTAAGTAAAAAGTGGGTAAAAAGTTCAAAATTTCAGAAGAAACTGCAACTATCTAGCATTAATAAAGCAGAAGATAGTTATAAACAATGATAATTTGTTTAAATAATTATTTTTGTTAAATTGAATGAACTACTAACTCACTTCAAGTGAACAATAGACAAATGATTTAAAATTTCAGAAAAAACCGCAATTTTCTGGCATTATTCAAATTGAATATTATGAAAAATGATAATAAATTGTTTGAACAATCAATTTTTTTAACTTTAATCAATTACTTACCTCACTCTGATTGAAAATTGGAAAACAAATTAAAAATTTAAAAAAACTACTATTTTCTATCGTTATTCTCAGAGAATATTATTAAAAATAATAAGAAATTGTTTAAACAATTATGTTTCATTGACATTAATTATAACCTCACTCTAACTGAAAATTGGACAAAAAGTGGAACGTTTTTTGATACACCGCGACTTTCTAACTCTATTATTATTATTATTATTATACCATTAAGCCATTTCCCTTTCGGGGTAGGCGTGACTTGCTCGGTTGGAGAATAGTAATGTGCATATGGGTATAAAGGTATAAGGTAGGTGGGAATATAGGTATGAGGTGGATAGGTATATAAGTGTTAGGTATATATATTTTAGATTGATCTGGAATTCTCGTGTTATTTATTTAAATGACACGTTTACTCCGCAACACTGCTCCGACCCAGGTTGCTGATCAATCTCTCTAGCGATCACCCCAAGTGAAGAGCCTCACAAAATTGTTATGTATGGTTCTCCACTTGGGCCCATTTGTATCCAAGATCTTTGTTTCAGGCGTCATTCATTCTACTGTCACTCTGTTTACAAACTATTTGTCGCCACACTTTTCTGTCCTGGCATACTACTCTAGCTTCCTTCACGTCCATGCATTTTTTCATGCAAGCTCTTGTGTTCCTATGGCTTCTTATGTCTCTACGGATTAATGTTTCATTTACAGATTCTAACCATTCTTTCGGCGGTCTACCTCTGGGCATTCTGCCATTTACTTTACCTTTATACACTTGTTTGGTCAGTCGTTCATCTTTCATTCTTTCAAGATGTCCGAACCATCTTAACTGATTTCTTTCCCATGTGTCAACTATTGTCTCTTTTGCACCACATTCTTTGAGGATTGTCTCGTTTCGGACTTTGTCCATTAGTGTTTTCCCGCATATTATGCGCAGAGGTTTCATGCCGATCGCGTTAATTTTACTCCTGTCCTTTTCTTGACAGGTCCATGTCTCGCTACCGTATAGTACAGTCGGTACGAATATAGAATTGTGTATGGCCATTTTAGCTTTTTTTGATATGTTTTTATTTGTTAGGATGGACCCTGCTCTACCGATAACCTGTTCACCCTTATTTATGCGCCTATCTAACTCCCCATCTATTTTTCCATCGCTAGTGAATAGACTACCTAGATATACGTACTTGTCAACTTGTTCTAATCTCTCATCATTTAGGACAATGTTGCACATTGTTTTCTCACTCTTTCCCTCAAACACCATGATTTTTGTTTTATTTACGTTAATTTTGAGTCCCATGTCCTTCATGCTTGTATGAAGTTTATTCAACATTCTTTGCAAGTCCTCGACTGATTCTGCCATAACAATCTATTCTAAGAGAAAATTGCTAAAAACAATAATGAATTACCATAAAACCCATATTTTCACTTATGGGATTTTTTTGGGACGCTATAAAACATACTTATGGGGGTGCTATTTAAAAAGTAATTTTTATTCATATGCTATGGCTAATTGTGAAGAGTAATGTTGTGTTTCAACTCGATTCAGCTAATATTGACGATTCTGAATAAAATTTACAAAAACGTCTTTTTCTTATGGGAAATACTTGTTAAACTCCATGAGGCTTGCTTTACCTCTAAATATCAATTTTTTCAAAAAAAGAACAAAAAAAAATGAATTCATTTTTGTATGGATTCGATACAATTTCCGGGCGCTATACATGAAAATTTGAAAAAGAATTTTGGACCACCCTGTTGAGCATACTGCCAAAAACTCGCTGCTTCACGAGGTAAGAAAAGACTATTTTAATTTTTCTATTGCACATTAAATTATTTTTTATATATGAAAATAAATAATGCATCATTCAAATGATCAGGCACAATAGAAAAATACATCACAGATTGTATCTGAAATGGCTTGTTAACATTTTTCTTGCAAGGTTCATTCACTAGTAAACGTTCTTCATACGTTCATTCATTAATAAGAGCTTAAAAAATGTTAACATAGATTAGGTTTCTTTCTCCTCAAGTTTCAACAATGCAGGATTCAACTGATTTAAAATATGAAAAAAAAACACAAAACTGGAATACACGTCTCGTTTTTTGTAAACGTTTATATTCATTTCATTTTAACCTAAACTGGTTTCTCGGTAGGTGAAGTGTATACCTAAAAGGTTGTTATAATGTTTTGATAGCATTTTATGTAGAAATGAAATTATTAAACGTTTATAAAACGTTAACACGTCATTTCAGTTAATTTGGTGTATCTTATTTAAATTTCTGATCAATTTAATCCTGAATTAGTTATTCTCAATGACAACAAATGAAGTCTAGAGTAGTGTTAAAAGACTTTTTATTACATTATCATCAGAGAAGGTATTAGATTTGAGTGAAATTTTACCCCCCTCCCCGTTTTTGTCAAATTTCCACGTTTTGAGACCCCCAAAATCCGAAAAACAGGTTTTTACGAATGTGTCTGTCTCTGAATATGTCTGTCTGAATATGTGGATAAAGTCCAAAACGAGATAATCCTCCAAGAATGTGGTACAGGTGAGACACTAGTTGACATATGGGAAAGAAATCAGTTAAGATGGTTCGGACGTATTGAAAGAATGAAAGATGAACGATTGACCAAATAAGTGTATGAAGGCAAAGTAAATGGCAGAATACCCAGAGGTAGAACGCCGAAAAAATGGTTAGAAACTATGAATGTGACATTAATCTGAAGAGACATAAGAAGCCATAGAAACACGAGAGCTTGCATGAAAAAATGCATGGACGTGAAGGAAGCTGGAGAAGTATGCCAGGACAGAAAAGTGTGGCGACAAATAGTTTGTAAACAGAGTGACAATGGAGAGAATGACGCCTGAAACAAAGACCTTGGATACTAATGGGCCCAAGTGGGGAACCACACATAACAATTTTGTGAGGCTCTTCACTTGGGGTGATTCTACCTCTGATTACTTCTTTCCTCACCGAGCAAGTCACGCCTACCCTGAAAGGGAAATCGCTTAATGGTATAATAATATTAATAAATAACCAAAGAGCCTCGGTGGCTCAGTTGGTTAGACGATCGGATTTCACCTTAGAGGTCCGGGCTTCGATCCCTGAGCCGGTACCTCTTGAAACTTTTCCATGTACCTTTACCGAGGTTCTGGTTGTTCGAATCCCACCTTAAGATGTAGGTCCCCCCATCATGCACTTTACTGCAACCCAGTCCGTGAATGATGGATTAAAACCAGGCTTTTCCCAATATGTCAAGGCACACGCTCTTATCAGATCACTTTATTACATTATAATAATGCGTCCGTTACTGATAATATATGTATACCGGGACAGTCTTGTGCATGCTATTCAAAAAATAAAATCCAACTCTAACCAAAAATGCCTTCGACATATTGGGCTGTAACCATCTTAAGCCTGATACATTTATTTATAATAATAAGGTCAATAATAAGCTCTAAGAGCTTTTTTCAAGCTCTAAAAGCCTCAGTGGCTCAGTTGGTTAGACCTTAGAGGTCCGGGGTTCGATCCCTGAGCCGGTACCTCTTGAACTTTTTCTATGTACCTTTACCGAGTCTCTGGTGGTTCGGATCCCACCTTAAGCTGAAGGTCCCCCCATCATGCACTTGACAACAACCCAGTCCGTGAATGATGGTTCTGGTTCAAAAATAGGGTGTCATATTTTGCAACTGTAGGAGGTATTGTATCGATAAAAAGTGTAAATGTCGGTTCAACGAGGTTAAGTGTAATTCAAAATTCCATTCAAGTAGTTCGTGCAAAAAGAAATAAAATTATTACTTTTACCCAATAAATAAAGACTTCATTCATTTATTGTGTCATAATTCTCTTCAGTTTTATTCTTCACATGAATAGAAATGCCAAATAAATGAATTTGTTCATAAAACTGTTCTAAACTATTAACTATTATTATTTCTTGGTGTGTAAGTAATGCCTTTAAATTCCGAAAATGCAGCAGATATAAGTTATGTTCATTAATTTGTTTATAACAATGAACCAAATGGAGAAATTTCATCTGCAATTGAAATTTCTATTCAAGGATAGTAACTTTACTAACCTCTATTTTTGGAGGAAATATCAATAAATAGGCCCAAGTAAATAGTACAAATATAAACAATTGCATTTTTAAAATTAAATAACAAATTAATACAATTTTTTTAAGCGTGCAATACTCCATCAAAGTACCATCCTTTCTCAGTATTTAAAAAAAAACTTTGATCCGTTAAGATTTGAGCCACTGATAATAAAAAGTGGAAATATCTCGTAGGTGAGTAAAACGCAGCTATAGAAAATTGCCCAAAAAAATTGGATATAATTTTACGTCTGTAGTATAGTATACCATTAAGCCATTTCCCTTTCAGGGTAGGCGTGACTCTACCCGATTCGGGTAGTGTTTCTAGGTGGATAGTTTCTTGTAGTAAATAACTACAAGTGTGGGCTCACCACACCCACGATGTGCCAACAGCACTCAGTTTCCTCGAATGGTCACCCATCCAAGTACTAACCGCGCCCAACGCTGCTTAACTTCAGTGATCTGACGAGAACTTGTTTTTTCAGCGTGGTATGGTATGTATACTGTATGTATCAGTATGTATACTGTAAAAAGCAGTAATAGAATATTGGCAGTAAAAAGTAGACAACGGTACTTGGGCCGTAAGAAACAGGAATAGAAAAACTCGGCAGTAAAAAGTGGACACAATAATAATACACGCGCGTGTATTCTATTCCTTCGTGATACCTACAAAAAATACTCAAATAGACGTGGGTTTTCTTTCACCTGACAATTTTTGTAAATTACTATTATAAATTATAAGGCAATAGGCAAATAATTTTTAGTACAATTTTATAATTATTCCTAATGAAGATAACGTTTATTTTTAATGGGGATAATAAAATATATATTGTGGTTGTGAAAAAAATTTCTGTTGACAATATATGTTAGGGCGTTTTAGAGTTGAAAAGTAAAAATCACAAGAGCGACAACAATTTTTTTGTCAGTGCTTTTACAGAAAAATGTTTTTTCTAGGAAATAAAATACTTTGGTTTAAATAATATTGTTACAATATTATACTAGATCGAATACAAATTTGAACAATCGTATCACGGTGGGCTTCAATCAGTTTCCATCTAAAAGTTCTTGCCCTTAACGTTTCTTTTCAAAAAACCTTTTTTTTCTACCTTGAAAACCGATTAAAAAAACTTATGAACGGGTTTCATAAAATGAACACTGCGTACGCTTTTTATTAAGGGTTTTTTGATTGCGGTCAATGAGGTTATTACTAATTTGAAAGTATTTTATATTTTTAAGATTAATCAAAGAAATGTGTCGAGCCTTCTAAAAAAAAATCGAAATTTATGAATAATTTTTTTATTGATGCCATAAAGAGATCTTCGTTAAACACAAAATTCTAATTCGATTAGAAAGTGTTATGAGCGTTTTTCGGCTTTTTATACAAAATAATTCTGGAATAGTAAGAAAGAAAACAAAATCAAAAGTTTTCAAAGGTCTTGAAACTTGGCGATACCACGCTGGAAACACCAGTTCTCGTAAGATCACTGAAGTTAAGGATTGTTGGGCGCGGTTAGTACTTGGATGGGTAACCGTTCAGGAATACCTGCGTGCTGTTGGCCCGTCGTGGGTGTGGTGGGCCAACATTGGTAGTAAATATCCACCTAGAAACACTACCCGAATCGGGTAGTGAGGCAATGAACTTTCGAGTTCGAACTGCTAATCAATGTATGTATGTATGAAACTTTTTTTTATTTCATAGAAGCTCGAGTGCAAAGCCGTTTGACTAACCTTATTGACAACAAATTTTTCTCAATGATTTTTTAAAAATTAAATTAAAAATTTTTCAAAAGGGGCTATACAGTATATAAGTTCGTTATTTTAATTCCATGTCAAAAACACTGCGCAATTATTAAAACAAAGCATTCATAAAGGAAATTCGAGTAGGAGAACTTTTAGGTTGAACCCGGTTGAAACTCACCGAAGATATAAAATAAATATTACCCATACTTTGAAAATTAATGTAGTTTATTTTCTTAAACATTGGCTAAAAACAACAGGAAAAATTGCCCTTATCGAATGAAAGGTTGGATCGAAGCATGGTTAAGGAATAAGTCGCAACTCGAGGTAAATACTTATATATCTGTGTATTTTATATTGTCGACAAAAAGTAACAATGTACGGTTACACCGTATAGTTTATCTACAACAATCTACAGTAGATTACAATGTTTTCCTGTGTTGGATGGGCGGTGGTTGTTGGGAGTGACGGGGAAAACTGGACGGGGAGGGATCATGGTCGATGCAGGCCTTCTTCGTTCGTGCTCCTTTATAATTATGTATATGTATTTATTCTATTAATTTTATCTCTAAATGATGAATTATTATTCGATAGCTCTATAACCGTACTTGGTATGGAACAATGCGTACAGCTGTTTTTTAAATAACTTATATACCCATCGCACGACGCTCATATTACTTCTTTCGTCCGCTTCATCGTGGAATCTCGTTCAACAAGAATTAAAAATAAAACCAAAATAAAACTTGAAAAATGAAATTACATATCCTTCTTCCCTTCATCACTTTCACTCCCTACCTAAAAAGGACTCATTACTGAACTGTAAATAATTCTCCTTCCAGTATTAAAAAACGACTTGAATTCCTCTAGAGAAAGGAGATAAAAAAATAATCTCAAGAACAGTACAAAAATTTGCTATTTATATTTTCTAAAAATTGAACTTTCGTTATTTCTCTAATGAATTAATTTAATAAAGAACTGCATGAACGCAAAAGTTGAATTTGTATGAAAAAGGTATTTATCCCATTTCTCTGTGAGTGACTCAATGGATCCTATCACGGCTATAATTACTATCTATAATAAAGTTACTGATTACGATTATGATGCTTCTGTAGTCTTGACTTCATCTCTGGAAAATAATTAAATCTGTATTGATATAATAACGCGGCATATAAAACGCAGACACTTCGCGATTTCAAATCAAGGAAAGCGCGAGGCGTCTTACTTTGTACAACATCCAATTAATTACACTTGATTCAACGTTGATGCGACGAGTAACGTGACAATCTTAGGTTTACGGTGGAAATGTGAATGCGTGTATGCCAGTGAAACGTTAAATTAAATAGCGCATCTACGAGGCAGTTCTACTTTATAAAAACAGCCACTATCTCGAAGTGCTTGATTGGGCTAAGAAGACTGTACATATTTATAATTTATATAGCATACTATAATAATCATTAGTCCTTTAACAACAACCAGAATAAAGATTTTCAAGGATGCAGTAGAACGAAGATTTATCCACGCCTCCCAGGAATAAACTTCGCACTATGTATCGTTAACGCTCTTCCATTTAAGAAAACCTTTGACACCATTGAAATATTTGAGGTTTTTGTGAGTAAGAGTCAGAATTAACAATATTTCTTTTTGAGAATGCTGTGAAGTGGTACAATAATATAAGATCAGCGCATCTTGCTTAACGAATCACCGTTTGAGAATTATTTTCGAGGGATGGTGAATCTGTCACCAGGGTTTGATGTACATTGTACTCGTACAATTGAACGTTCACTAATATAAAACATGACTTTGAACATTTTTTTTTTGAATATGAGTCCTGTCGCCCTAATGTCATCGACCAATGGATAATCACTAAACGTTATTTACCAATGCTATAATGCAGTATATAAGAGTATTTTAGATATGCAGGAATTTGAGGTTCTTCCAAAGCACTGGGCTGGAAGAACCGCGCAACAGTAATCAGTGGTAATCGTCGTAAGAATACTGTGCATAACAAGACAAAAACCGAGAGCCGCATGGTTTATTTGGCTTCTAAATTATCATATAGCTCACATCCAATTAGAATGAAGAATGAATTTAATGAATGTGGAGAGATTTTTCTTTAAAATTTTATTCGCGAATTAGGCTTCGAACACGGTTTCTCGGCATTTTATCTTGCATTTACGCTTGTGTAACTTTGAATATTGATTTACGGAACTGGTGGCCCCAAGTAGCAATCCCAATTTGAACTATCATGGGCGATTTCTAAAGAACGAGTCATTCACAAGTCTCCATTTTTAAAATCATAAAAGATCGTTCATCTCAGATTTTCAGCAGCTCTTAAATGATCTAACTTAATAGCGATTATTATGTATTATTAAAATATAAGAAAGACTGATTTAAAAACTCAATTTTCATTAAGATTTCCTTCTTGGGTAAAGAGTATATTTTGCAGTATTGATTGCTACTTAGGACGTAATATTAGTACAAGAGCATTAAGTAGAGATTGTTTGAGAATAAGATGAAAGCGATATAGTGTATCAGTTACAGTAATTTACAAAGTGGCATGGAATCGGTTAAAATTTCTTACCAGAGAACGCGGCAAGTCTAGAGTAGCCCCACTAGCCACCGAAACGCTTGACAAAGAGCGAGTTTAGTACCTTGGAGTATTTTTATAAGCGTAATTCGCGCTTTGATAACTGATTTTAAACGATACTTCTTATTTTGTCCTGAACAAGGGTAAATTAAGATGTATACCACCGACAATATCAAACTCTTCCCTCTTTATTACATTTTCACTTTTCTGACAAATTGCATATTGGGTCATTGTTTTTCAAGTGCCTTAACTTTTCAAGTTATGTCTTTTGATTGCTTACAAATTAAAAGAAATGGTTTCCTATTCGATAGTGGTTCAACCCCGAATTTGTAAAATAAAAAAATAAGTGATAACAAATATTTCGTGGGGACTAGAGCATTTCATCACTTAATTTCGCCTTAATTTTAGCAATTTTTAGACATTAAGAGATGTAAGTTGGATCTATGAACTCGAGTATTGATGATCTGATGAATGAATGAATAATAAATTGATAAATTAGTAAACAAACTTAATTAAAAAATTCACTTTTTGGCTACTTTTTGATACATTACATAATCTTGTTACTTTCTTTCATCATAACCGACCAAGAAGAACCAATATAAACTTTTTTTTTTTGACACTTCGACACGGACAAAATTTATTGTTGAAAGATTTCGCCGAAATTGGCGTAAAGCTAGGACATACAGGCATTTGGGAAGAGTTTCAAATACAGTAACTGAGCAAATCGACTTCTATTGAGAAAAATAAAAAAATATTTTTCTTTGGTACCAAGAATCGAACACTGGACCCTTAGCTACGAGCCCCGATAAGTATTTTTCCTTTTTCGATTATTTGACTTCGATCCAGTCACCCCTTTTACGGTCCGTTTTCCCTTCCGATTTCCCTCAAGCAACCGCTCGTTTTACTCAACTTTGGGCATTCTTTCAAAGGTAATAGAAAACATTCAAATCTGATATTCCATAAAGACACAAAATAGTTTTAAACTCTACCAAAAAAATGATAAACATGCCGTAAATTCCTATACGTTCCAGTTTTATGCAAATTTCGCGTAATCTTTCCCCAATCAATTTTCTCCGTGGATAATGATCAACCAATGTTACTTTTAGTAAGAACACGATGAAGAGTTTAAGACTTATCGTTCGATCCCAAAGCTCGCTAGCTGAAAATTTCTGAATTTATTGATTGTCGATTGAACGAAGTTTGTATGTCGAAAAATAGACAAATATTGTATTTTTTAATTAAGTTTGTTTAAACATTTATAAATTATTTTCAGGTCTCATAAAATAGTTCCAAGATGTTAATACCGACAAAGTAGTACATTCCATAGAATAACAAAATCTCATTACAAGCAGCTATGTTAAATAATTTTTTATATTATTTACAAAATAACGAATCATTCTTAGATCTACAAATCCAACTCAAAAATTAGTTTTGTCTGTGTAAACTGCGGGGCTTGATTGACCAAACACTGCTAAATTCCATGAAACGATTTTTAACACTTATTTGTTTATAACAAATAATAAGAAAGAGTGACATGTTGGTTTTGGTTGACTCTTTCCTTTTTCTCCCTATTTTTTCCTTTGTTATATATTTTTCTCTAATGAGCCGGAAAGGAGGTAGTTTGGAAATCTAATTTTGATTTAAAATATGTGCATGCTCTGATTTCGGCGCATAAAATGGTTCATAAGAAAGTAGATTTCATTTCGATCTTAAATGAAATTTTATGAATCTTTAAACATTTACAGACCGACTGAACAGAGTAAATCTCAATAAAAACAGTTTCTTTTGAAATTGCCAAACAAAAATGAAAGGTACGCGAATCGCAAAAAAGGTTGAATAAACATTTCACTTTGTTATTTGTTTATAAAAATGTAAGAATAGAAAATAGATATAATGTAATGAAGAGGCGTGATAAAAAATTCAATTCGCATCTGTAAAGTAGAAAGTTGTGGCTTTTTGTACTATCGAATAGGGAAACAAATTGTAAAAATGTTAAGGCGATCAAATGACAAGACTTAAAATGTTGAAACATTTGACAAATAAATGCCCATATAAAGCATTAGACAATTGATCATTTTATTTATTATTAGTATCTACATTTATGTTTCTTATTTATCTTCAATATATGATGAATAATATAGTATTCAATATTATTATAGTTAATTATTAAAGAGTAAGGAAAACTTTGAATGATATTATATATGAATCCAAAGCTAAATCGAGAAGATTTTTCGCAGGAGCTACAATTGAAAAACTTCCTCGCACTGTAGAGTGAGAGATTCACTGAAAAAAAGATCACTTCCGTGATTTTCATTGTTGTGTCGATATAATGACACTCCTAATTGTGCGTCTTATTTATTTATTGGGGTATTCTACTTCTAAAAACCTCGGCATGTTCTCGATTTAGTTCAGAATTGCTGTAATTTATGTTGATATTTTGTATAGTGCTTTTCTAGAATTTATTTTGTCACTTAATAAAATCAAAAAATCTTAGATACTTGTAGGGAATTTGAAAGAGGGTTTGATTATTGTAGGTGGTACAGCCTCGTGGAATTAAAGTTTCATTTAGTTCGATTAGACACTGTCTGAAGTTTGTAGGTTACAGTTGATAATAGAAATGGCATGCATCGTACATAAGAATCCAGATGCAAGAGGTCATAAAAATGTCTTACTAATATTTACATTATTTGCCTAACTTTTAATCCCTGTCTGTCTAACGCAATTTCTTCATCTACTTGTAACCGCATATGTGTACATATTTTTTCGATATAATCGGTTTCCTCACGTACTTCAGTATATACAGTCGATCATCGTGTCGTACGTTTCTAAATTTAAGTTTAGACAGGAGATTGCTGCGAGTGATCGTTACAGGTCTGCGATTTTGTTTCTAAAGTATTAAAAACGCAGAACAGAGTGCTAAAATAAAGAAAGAAAAAGACAATTGTTTTTAGAAAACGTAAGTTAATATTGGAAGATACTAGGATTAATGCTTAAGTTCTGGTCTTTGCAAGATATTAAGTAGTTCAAGTCGTTTTTGGTCAGACACTCATGCCATGGAAGAATCCAAGTTTACGCCCAAGAGTTTATTTCCTAGCAAGGATAATTTACCATTTTTGTAATGAATTTTTTATTCTATTTTTCTGCATAAGAAACAATTTTTATCCAATTTATTTTTAAGAATAAAAGTGAACCAATTTACTCGCAGAACACCACAAAGTGCTGATAATGATTCTGAAATGATGACGACGACGACGACGATGACGACGATAATTATAATCATATAGAATCGTTTAACATCTACCTACTTAAATTTATGAATTATATTTCTAATAATACCATTGATAATCTTATATATTTTCAAACGTTTCTTTTCTACCTGATATGTGCGTTTGCGCCTCGTCGTCGTTGCCGGAGAACTTTTTGGACTCGGTATATATCCGATCTGTCGGCATGACCATTTTTTTTAACTTTTATATCCTAATTTTCGAAATGAGTCTCTAGCGAGGAAGGAAAACGATTTTTGAAATACGTGGCTCGACAGAACGGAAGACTCGCATGAAATATCCATGAACGATTTACTCACGACTTCATATTTTATGTCTTTCTTTTTATAAATAGACTAGATCATTAGGAAAACCAATAGCTAATGTGAAATCTTTATGTTATATTTGTTATGTATCATTTATAGTTTATAATTTATAACACCCGTGATCATATTAATTTTTTAAACAACATAGTAACCTCCATCATTGAAGTTTCTTCTTTCTATATATCTTAAGTCGCACGATAACGCAAGATGTGGTTGAACATCTATAAAAGTGACAATCTAAGGTCTTGTCGCGTGGAAACACTGGTAACAAATTTCGTTCATCTACGTCGCACCGTAAACCAACAAAATCATATATGTATATATATATATATTTACTTTGTTAAATCTTTGAAATATATAAAACACTTTTCGGGCCACTAATTATATTATATTACATTAACAACCTAACGATGTAGACGTATATTTTTATACCTATTTATCTCAAAATTCGACAATTGAAACGCCACAAGTTCTCTCTCGCTTTCTTGTAATACTTATCTAAAATATAAAGTACAAATTACTCGGAGACTGTACCCGCGTTTCAAATTTTCGTTTCATTTATTCTTCGATTTCTTGAGACCGATTGAAAACGCCTAACACTCGAACCTAATTGGTAATCAAATTCTTTATTATGAAAGTAATTATGGGCAGAATTTATATTAAACCAGGCAAGGTGAATTACTTTAATTCATAGAATCGGTTAGTTATTGTGTAAAAATTTCTCGTAGAAAATTAAGAATCTGCATCCAACTCAATGATTATTTTTCACTCTCTGTTAGTCAAATATTCACAACTTTATGAGAGACTTCTTGTTCAAAAGAGGAAACTAATTATGTCAATCGAAAACTATCGCATTTGATTACCAACGGATTTTATGAAATTCTGGCCTGATTTCAGATAAATCTCTAGTTTCTGCTTTATTAAAAATTTCCGAATATCGAGTATAAATGCGAGCTCGAGAATTTGAAGCCCGAGATTTTGTTTCTCCCTTCTATTTATTTAGTTCGAGTCCCGATTTATACATATTAATTGTGTTCGATACTTCGGGAAGATCGTATTGTGCATCTTTCACTACCGTTTATATCTTATGTTCTACTCGCTATTCCGGTAATGTATTTGCGTTCTTTTAGATCCGACGGATAGCAAAAACCGAGATTCGACACCACATCAGTCACGTAGTAGTAACGTTTTCTTTTATTTTATCCCTAACGACTCTCCCTATTCGTATCTTGTTCTAAAAAAAAATCATTTCTTGTACGACTCAATTCTTCCTTTGCTTTTCTCTTTCTGAAGGCAGGCTTTGTCTGCTGTGATAAGGTTCGAAAAATTTTAGGATCAAAGTTTCTAGAAAGGCGTTGTGCAAAAACGACTTTAAAGTCGCAGTAGCAAAGTTTCGTTTTTTATTTCGACATTGTATACAAGTGGAGACTAAGTACTTTCTGAAAAAAGGTTCGGTTCGTTGATATAAATCCTCTAAATGGATCAATAAAAGACAAGAGGACAATTCCGTCTGCTAGACAAACATCGACGAATCACAGAAAATAAAGTTGACGTTTTAAACTGTTTGTTGTTAAATTATTATTCAAATTTTATTGCAATCGTGATTCAAAACTTTGCTAAATTTTTCCATTCATATTGTAAAAAAGTTGCACCGCCTAAAGTCCAGAACATCTTCCCAAGAGTCTCCCATCTTGCAAGTCAATTTGAATAATTACGATATCCTCAGCAATAAAAATAAGTCTATTTCGATTAAAGAATTTAGTACTATATTACAGGTATTAATTACGCATACGTAATTATTACAAATTACCTATATGAGAAATTCATAGAGGAAACAATACACTCTGGGAGACTTTTGTGGATAAAGTTCCACATTATGAATCACTAAAGTGTGAGAGATGTCGTTGGTTCCGAAAGGGCAGACACAGATATCTTAAGAAACGATAGTTCTAAAAAATATCTTGAAAAAAATATCCTAAAGAAAAGGCCCTTAAAAAATTCAATTGGGTATTATTTATAGAATAATCTGGAGGTTTATATAATAAACCATCTCTTAATCCGAGTCGTAGATATACAAAAATGGGACGATGTACATAATGTTTCAAATAGCTTCATTAAATTTCGTTTCCAATGAACTACGTAACCTCAGTACTAGTGTCGCTAAACGTGATTTCCCTTTACCTTGATATAATGTATATTATAATTATTTCACTGTGTTTTATGGTCTTTCTGCTATATAAGTTGATTTTTTGCTTCTGCGGTGTTTATTAAAAAGCTAGGCCGCTGTTAGGCGTTTGACTACCGAGTACATAATATGGAGAACTCGAACTCGTGTTCATATATACTTCATATATGAATAATATGTATAATATATATATTTTCTTCATGTATGTATGTATATACATAATAACATTTGTCTTTACTCTTCGTCTAATATAGTCGATATCACGTTATAACTATGTCGTATAATAATCTTTGTAATAATATTTAGAACATGCTTTTAAACATTTTATACAGTGCGAATCTCTCTTTCTCTTTCTTTCTCTCTACCAGCATAAAAATCTCCTCTCTTTCTCACTGTGTACATGTAACAACAATTATGGTAACTTAACATTATCTAACAGTAACGGCTTTTATTAAAGTCCAAGTGTCATAGCGTGACATCGAAAGGATTGAGGGAATCGCGCTGAGAAAGTGACTGCTCAGAGTAGATGATAATTATAGTTAGGATTTTAGATTAAAGAGTTAGTTTGTTTATGTATATGTATTTATGTATTTATACCACTATGTATGTGTATGTACGCATGTGTCTATCTAGTAGGTATGTAATGCATATGAATTTTTTGCGCATCTCGACGCACGCACCTGCCCTTGGACGTCCTACTGAACTCAACTTTCCACCTTCACCACCTCCTGCACCAGCTCCTCCTCCTTTAAATCTATATAAAATTGCGAAAACTTACTCTCACTAAGTACCTGATCGAGCCAGCGATTCCAGTTTATGTAACATGTACTTCTACAGTCTCTATCAAACCCTCCGAGCACGGTTGGTTCTTAGATACATACAGTGGTCTGAGGTTTGAACAACGTTTTCAAATCCCAATGGGGTTTCACGACCTCGCGATTCTTATGCGCGAAAGTGACTTTTATCTTTGAACGATGCTCGATCGATTGCTCTCTGATTCTGCCTGACGTTTTGCTCCACGCAAAGAAGAAACTTGAGCCCTTGGAAGTTATTTCTGAAGTAGGTACTTGAAAGTAATTTTATGATCCAAGGACCCTTGCATAAATGCTCAATTTTTATTGGATCATCAAAAAGTATCTTTACCAATTGGTTATTCAACTTTTTCATTATTAGGTAAGAAACTAGCATTACTTTTTAATCTGATTTAAAGAAAATGTGTTTCGTACTTGGGTTGGACATAAATAAAGTAGATTAAACGAAAAATAGTTCTTATTTATTTAAATTAAATTATTTATAGACTTGTCTCAATGTTCCAAGAGTTTGCGTGAATTAACTGAATAAAAAGAAAAGTTTGTATATTTATGCACGCACTTTCTTGGTCACCTATGCAGTTATGCAAATGACTCTTCCAAATTATCTCTTTAATGATTAAAATATTTCAAATTTAATAAGTAAAGGTTTTAAAGTTACCATGATAAAACTTTTTCACAAGATTGTGTCATGATCAGTATGTGTCGTAGACTAGCGCACATGAGCCGAGGACGAGTACTAAAAAAATACACGAGCAGTAAAAAGTCCCCCCCCCCCCCCTTGGTGCATACAATATTTTGTATAACAAATGCCTGATTTCAGAAGTTTTTTTTTAACACAGGCATGATTTCTGCTCATATGGAGACATTTTTGAAACTTTATTTTTATTTTAATATGAATTTAGGAAAATTTTGAAACTAATGGTAAACTTATAATTTTCATTATTCACCTCACACGTTATTTTCTACTCCCAAGGAAATGAAAAGTAGAATTTTAACCCTGCTTCATTAGAATTGGAAAGGACTGAAGTCATGCATGTATTATAAAAAATAATGCTGATAACGCTCACTTTCAAGTAGGAGTTTTATAAAGCATCTGAAATTTAAAGAAAATAAAAACATATTAATGAGAATTAAAAACAAAAAATGTATAATTTTTAAAGATTTTGATTTTTTGAATCTCCTTAATTGATTGATGGAGGTCTCTTTGCAAAATATGAAACATTTCTGACAAACCTCTTCATTTGATGGAATCCGAAATTATAAACCATTTACATTTTTAAGCTTTCATGTATCATGTTTTTCGAATTTGATCTTTCAAATGTCAGAGTTTTAAAATCTGAAGAGGTTGAAATTTGTGAGGATCGAAAATTGAAAGCGTCCGATTCGTAATCTTACAAATTCTAAAGTGCTTATGTTTAGGAATATGCAAAAGTCATAATTTATTGATATATAAGATCAGAAATAAAATGATTTTAATTTTTTTTAAATATACAGTGAAAGCATTTAGATTTGCAAGCGCTTTAACTATAAAGAATTAGATTTAAAAAACGCAAATATAAAATATTAAAATTTTAAAACATCCTCAAAATTTAAAGCGATCTTTATTGTAATGCCTAATTGAAAGAAAACAGACTTTAGGAAATCCAAAATAGGGTCATCCACTAATTTTTTTTAATTTTTGCATATTAAAGTATAAGCTCTAAAATCACTAATAATACCAGCATAGTGTAACAAAAACTTTTTTTCGAATTTATATTTGAAAAAGAAAAATTTGTACACATTTAAAATTTCTATTTCTGTCGCCCCCATTCCGCCATCTTGATGTGACGTAGCTAGCCGCCAAACGCTTGTAAATAAGCCGGGCGATTCACGCTTTTTTCATAAAAATGCAAAAAAAATCAGCACTACCATTGGTGTTTTTTGCCTCCATGCAAGAACACGTTTGTCAAAAATTCAGGAAAATTATTCATATCTATACCCAAAGGTGAGGAACGAAAAAAATGGTACAAAATTGTTCGTCGTGACATGTGCCCTACCACGTCTTAACGTCAACAGTATATTGTTGCGAAGATCATTTCAACGTAAGAAGATATTTTTATTTAAAATAGAAAACTATCAAATATGCTTTTTTGATAACATGAAACCCGTACTTTACTGATATTCAACAGTGTTATATATATGGGATGCCGGGACGTATGTGCACTTTAACCTTAAAATCAATTTGTTTATTTGCGCAACAAGTATTATAAAATTATATATTTTTTAACTTTGGAATCATGCTGCTATTTTTTAAAAAGTGTTTCCGCTAAAGAGCGAATATATATTTTATCAAGTGCAAAATCAAAGTATTGAATGTTGAGGTTAAAGCTATCGCTTTATGTCAACATCTATAGCATCTATAGTCGATTATTTCGTTTCCTTTCTATTTCTTTTATTTAAATTAAAATAAATACGATATTATAATATTGATCAAATAAATACCTTTAAATTCAATACAATACACCGGTTTGAATATTCAAAACGGTTTGAATACTTTTTCGCTTTCACTCCTCGAGTCTCAGCAACATTGAAACTGGAGCACTTCGCACAGAAATCACTTATTATAAGTGTACTCACTTTTTGCAAATTATCCGAACTGGCTTTAACGAATCCAGGCATATTGATACTACATAAAAATAAACCCTTTTTGCCAAAAAACGTTGATTATTAATTATTTCGTTTGTTTTTCTCAATCTGACCTTTTATTTTCTTCGGTTTTGACGGCGCGTGACGTCACACCACGTGTTTCGAGGCGTGAGGGCGCCACATGTTTTCTTTTATAAATCGACATTTACGGTGGATATTTTATCACTATTTAATAAATTATTATAAATTAATAAATGAACTAAATTAAGTTTTAATTTCACATTTTAATTCTTTGAGAGTCAAAGTTTATAAAAAACTCAAGTATAAGGCAAACAAAATTTTTGTGGATGACCCTATTGAAATCGTCCGAATTTTACTGGATACATAATTGAAAGCATTCAAATTTCAACTCCTTCATTCTTTAGGCCCTTTATACTTAATATCTTCAATTTCTTTATAAATTAAAATTGGAAGTGATCCTAAGTTGAATGCATTAAAATTATGATACTTTCGAATTTCAAATTGATCTAAAATATCCATATTCAATTTATTATATCCCCGAAAATTAAATCGTTCACAAAATTCATAGGCTCTAATTTCAAACTTTAAACTTGAAGCAATCCAAACTAAAAAGTTTTCACGTTATATATGGTATTTTAAATTCAAAATATTAATACTTCAGAGCCCTCAAGTCTGAAAGCGTTTAAAATGAATAGGTAATTAAAAATTGAAATAATCTAAAAATACAAATTGAGAAGATCTAGTACTCCAGAAGCACCCAAATTTAAAACTGCGAAGTTATGTACTTTTAAATATAACATGCATTCAAGTTCTAAACCTATTTAAATCAACTTTCGTTTCTAAATAATATGTTCCCTGAGTTTTCCCCATTTTCTTGCTTTTGGGTTATTTTTTTTCTTTTTATATTTTTGCACAATACGTCTCTAATATTTCACAAATGAAGAATCATCGCTTCCAATTTTCGATTTCTCTCGATTCTTCTATTCCTAAACATGGAACAATCAGGCAGCATCGAGCTTTTGATAAACGAATCATATCTTTAGTCTTGTCACACTTCTGAAAATCATCCCCGAGTAATAATTTCTGAGCTTGGAACCGAAACACGTACAAAAGGGATACACGAGGCTTTCCGTGAAACGAATTCTCAAATGTATCCTTTCTCTTTCATGTATCGCGTATCTGGTTCTAATGATAATTTCATGAAAAGATACGAATCTGAATTCGATATGGCTATAGTACAATCTCTGAACCTTCAGCTCATCTATGAATATTGAAAGACTAAATTTGATACACAACCGTTTCGATGGCAAACTCTAAGGACGAGCTTTCTGACAACTGGCAGTTGCATGCGTTATTTTTTTGACTTTTCTGATGTACCTACAGTGGGAGCGTGGTACGGATAACAGTACGTAATTCCGATTGCCGGAAGTTATCCGAATCTTTACAAACTCAGACGTAAAAGTTATTAAGACTTAAAGGCCGAAGCTGCATGGAAAGTAGCGATGACTGCAGCCACTTCGCATCAAGAAGAAAACTGATAAAGATTATATATAAACTGATATGGCGAAATGTTTAATTAAATAGTCTATTGAAAATCTCGGTAGACTTTGAATTGTTCATTACTGCTGACTTGTAATGGAAACGACGAAATAGAATGTATAACATCAACTAACTATATTGTACAGTAGCAAAACTTTAACACTTCCCCAAGAAAAGTCCATATCCTGGATATGTAGACGTCAGCAATTTTCAAACCTAGCCTACTGAAATTCCCAATTGTGATTCAAGATTAATTAATGTAATATTAGAGTTGAAGGAATTGTGGAATATAAAATCAACACGTTAGAATTTCATTTAGAATGTATCGAGTCGTAAAATCTGATTCTAGAAGAGACGGTTCTACCCTTTCTCGTTAAAGAGATATCAAATTTAATTTGTAAAAGTGTATTCTGTTTTTATTTAGAGGGAGAGCCTTGAGAGTTTTTGCTCTCTTGTTTTCTTCAGATTGCGAATTAGTGCTTCTATCTTTTAATTACTGTTTCTCTCTCACTCGAACTCTCTCTCTCACACTAGGACTATTGCTTAAATTCTCTCATACTCTCACTGCACTGTCTGCGTCTAGATATAATAGAGCCGCTTCTTAAAGACGAGTATTATTTCGCTCAGGTATTTCAAGGTTTATACATATGTACACTGTTTGAAGAACGTAGTTTAAATAGGGAGAGCAATCTAGGTCTTGTGCCAGGCTGTCACTGGAATCCTCCTAGGCGGGACACCTGACTACCTCGTACTCGAACATGAGTGAAACGGCGACGAAGACGAAGTAGAGGAGGAACATGGTGAAGCCGAGACCTTTGTTCATTCTCCACTTGAAGCAGGCGATGCTCATGATTACGAATAGAAGCATACAGAATAGGATGGCTATACTGCAGACCATTCCCACTGAGTTCACCTCCACAGGCTTCCCGTAGATTATGCCATAGAGGAGCCATGGAATCGGAAGCCTGCAAATTAAAAAATTTATGTAGTGGTTGTAAATAAATATAAGTCACTCAGAATCATATTTCATTATACATTTTTATCGTCAAGTTTCTATATCGACGGGCCTCAAAATCCTATATAAATTGTATTGAGAACATCAGCGCCCTCAAATCTGTAGCACCTTTTAATTTGGTTTCACCAAGATGAAACTTTTTTACTTGGATACGTCGACATGTGAAGGTGTAGCATTTATCATTTGACTAATTCCATTTCAAATCATACAGAGAGTCCAACTTAGAGTGTCAAAATGATTTAGAATTTAGATATTATATTATTCTTATAGAGTACAAATAAAGGGACACTTGTTTTACTCATTGACCATGTTTTGATTTTCTGCAATCATTTGAAGATTACCGGAGAATCCTAAAAAAATGTCCGAATTTTTGGTAAAAATGTTTTTTCAATTGCTCCACAAAAAATGAAGAAAAAAATAAAAATGGCACACGGAAAAATATTTATAAATGAGTCAACGATATGCACCCTTGATCTGGCCATAAATATCGTTGGAAACGGACCAATGACATTGCCAAAATCTTTAAAATGGAGATACGCAGAACAATTTTTTTACACTATTATTATCAATAAATCACAAAATCACATTTTTAAATCTTTTAAGCGAAGATATTGTATAGCTGAATTCAAAAAGTTGGAATTCTGTATATAGCGCTAATTAAATACACGGAAAAAATTTATCCGTAAAAAAGTCACGAACTAGTAGCTAGGTCTCGGATATGAGAAAAATTCATCGGATATTTATGTATTTTCGTAAATAACCTGCGAACTTTGAGAAAGATTGACGAACTCGATGTGAAAATTCTAAAACGGTTCATCACTTTCTTTTTACGTGAATAATTACAAAAATATTACGAGTGATTGGGAAAAGATTCTCAGAGCACTCACGAGCTTTCCCCGACAAATCTGGGAACTCGAAACTAAGTCTCCCTGTACGTGGCCCACGCACACACGCGCGGTGCGTGTGTGCGCTCGTATGTGTGCCTCGAGCTAGTCGGATTAGTGGCTAGAAGTTTTATAATACCTATTTTGTTTGGCCTCGATGGCTGCGCGTGTTTACGCACTCCTGGTTTATGTTTAGAAACTGGTGAGTCAGCAGTGTTTCAGGTTCGAATCTTCTGAGTTGCAAATTTATAAATTAATATAAAATTAAATCGCACAAATAAAATTTTTCCTCTTTTTATTTCAGTCTGAAATTTTCAGGAACTGTTCGTAGGACATTCAAACTGTTCGTAAGGAACTTCGAAATTTATCCATATATTTCTCATAGAAATAAGGATTTAATGTTTCATTTTTTTATCTCGTATCCGAGACCTAGCTACAAGTTCGAGACTTCTTCACGGATAAATTTTTTCCGTGTAGTAATAATTTTGACAAAGGTTTTCAATTTATAATTGATTTTACAGTGTATTTTTGAATTACAAAGATCAAAATGGACTAATTGATATAAAAATAAGTGTAATTAACAGAAGAACTGGCTTTTAAATTGTAATACTTTCGAAAAACTTAGATCTCCGTTTTCCTTACTAACCAAACAATTCCAGGCAGGGATACAGTTGGCTGTTTTAAAGCAAGAATTACTTCTTTCAAGTATATTTTAGTTTTGCTGATTTGATTTTTTAGTATTTTCCTGTTTGAACTATACATTTTTTACGTGCAACAGTTTTTCTTAAATTCTTGAAAATGTATTTTCTCAGAAACTCCACTTTTAACATTTTCTTAGAGATACATTGTAATGTGTACTATATGTTCATTTGGTTTCGTTCTTTGTAAATCGATCATTTATATTGATTTTTTTTAAATTTTCAAATAAAAAATGGAAGATATTAACCAATTTCAAAAAAACTTTCACTTTTTTTCGCATGTCAACCCACACATTGTTTCCCCTTAGTTGAAACGATTCCATTAATTTTATTATTTTCACTCCGCCCTACTCCAAAGACATCTTTAAATAGGTTTTTTCATTCTGATCAAAATTTGAGAGAGATTTGAAACTACTTCAAAGAATAATTAATATTAATGACGATGAAAATTTTAAAATCGCGGGCCTAGAATGAGAGTATTCTATCTCCATTTTTGCTAACATCACAGGAAAGCCAGAACAAAATCGTCATTTGCATGTATCTTATGAAGAATCATATCATGGGTTTTTTTAACCCCATAAATTAAAAAAATGTACCACTTTTGCATTTTCGATAACAAGAGGGAAGTCAAAGAAACATTAAAGTGTAATGAACACAATTTCACAAAAAATTGAGACAGAACATTCTGATATTGTTGAGGATATGGAACATCGCGTTTTCGTTCCAGCGTAGTCGCGGCGTGATTTTTTTCTCAGATGATAAATTATATGTCGTTAAAAAATAGCTGTCGATGCAGAGCCAAAAGACAACAAAAATATCAAACAAGGAGTTTTTCCAGTCATTTAGACCAGTAATCAACATGAACTGGAACCTGACATGAACTGGAACCTGGAATGAAGAACGGTTTCGGGGATGGTCTGCACTGGCCTTGATTTTAAATCCACGGAATCCAAACGTAAACAATCAGGGCCGTGTGTCCCATTTCCAACTGGAATACATAATATTACGCACCAGACGCGCGTGAAGATGAAAGAAGAAACAATAATTTCAGATCGAGTTATAATTTTCAACTAATGGTTACTAAAACCTAACCTTTTTTATTCGTCCATCCTAATTGTAATTTTTACTTACTGATAGAACACACACACACACGATCACATTGTATGCTGCCTATATATGAATAAATGGACTATATGGAGAGTTAGGCAGTTTGCCAGTTGGCACTGGTGCAAAAGGAAGAACGGCAACGATCGATGCGGGATCAAGTCAAATGTCGTTTTTCCGTATTTCCAGAATTGAAAATGAAGGAATCGATTCATTTTCCAATAGGAACGATCGTTCGTGTGAAGACGGGATGTCTTTGCTGAAATGGTTTTCCAGAATGTTTGGAAATGGGGTGGTTGTGTGGTTTGCGGAATAGCAGTTTGCTAGAATGTGCTCGATTGTCTGGTTCCAAAATACTCACTTTACAGTGAATATTACTCAGGATTTAGGTATATAAGATTCTATTCAAATATCGGTACAAAATTTCAATATAAAAATGCATATTATGCAATAATTTATTGATTCAAGATGATCGTCTCCTATAGTTTTACAGCTGTAAGTTGCAGATAATACAATATTTTATTCACATTTCTGATTTTATAGGTTTCTGTTGATTTCACAAGATCTCAAAATTAGTTTATATTACAAAATATCTTTAAGAATATTGGTACCAGTCTTCAAATACAATATTTTTGTACCACACATGGGAAATCATAGTAAAACCCGTGTACAATATAGCGCACTTAAAAGGTAGTTGTGCCAAAAATCAGATATCTGAACAAATAGTTTTTCTATGATTTTAAGAATCAAAATAATATTACTGATAATATCATTTTAAATAAAAACATTATTTTCAATGAAGAAAATTCAAAACTTACAAAAAATTGTATTTTAATCATGTTTTTTGCAATAGAATGTTGTGTTACTATCGCTTCTGATCAATTTTTGAAAAATGGTGGAATTTTTAATTTAATTTTCGGGGAAAACTTTCTCTACAACTCTACTGTTTCCAATTTTTAAAATAAATTTTCCATTACTGAAATCGTTGCAACAATTTTTTTTTAAGAAAACATTTTTAACCCAATAAGGGGCCGTTCAAAAACTACCTCACGCTATTTTGAAAACTTTTTTCATTCTTCCCCTTCTTCGTCACATATAATCACACAAAGCTTTAACCAACCAGGGTGACCTCACGAACACGAACACGCCTCCCCCTTTTTTCTATCCAAAAATACGCATTTGAATAAAATAGTTGAATTTTCGAAAAAAAGATTACTTTTCAACAAAATAGTTGCATTTTCAACAAAATAATTCAATTTTCATCAAAATAGTTGAACTTTCAATAACAAAAATTACTTATCAACCAAACAGTTGCACTTACTATCAAAAAGTTGAACCTTCAAGTGAAAGGCACAAATTTTCAACAAAAAAGTTGAATCTACAAACTTCAAAGATGAATTTTCAACCAAATGGTTGAATTTTTTAACAAGAGAGATTAAACTGCAACCAAAAACAGTTGCACTTTAAACAAAATAGTTTATTTTGCAACATACAAATATGCAATTTCAACAAAATGGTCCAATTCTGAAACAAAAAAGAATAAACTGAAACCAAAAACAGTTGCATTTCCAACCAAATAGTTAAATTTCCAAGCCAAGAAGACGGATTCTTTGAAAGACGCTTAAATTTGTCAAATATTGTAATTTTAGATAAAAAAACAGTAAAAGTTAACCAAAAAAAGATGAATTCTCAACGAAACATGTAATAGTTGATATTTCCACTAAAAAAGATTAATTTTTAACCATGCAGTTGCACTATTACCCAAAAAATATCAAATTTCTACCAAAAGAGATGAATTTTCAACCAAGAATGATTTTGCGTTCAAAAGAAAAAAATAATGTCGAGAAGACTGTTGAATTTCCATGCCCAAAAGGCGAATTCTCTACAAAACAGATGCATTTTCTACCCGCAATTATGAATTTTCAACCAAAAAGTTAATTTTCAACCAAATAGTTGAATTTTCTACTAAAATCATAGAAAAGGAATTCTTTAAAAAGAGGATAATAGGGGAAAGTGTGAATACAGTATTCAGATGTTTTATATGTAAAAAATCACGAATTTTCATTTCTTCAAGTATTTCAAAAAAATATTATTCACATATCGTTTTCCAATTTTTATGTTCTATATGTGATGTCACATTCTTCGTTAACCCCTCCCCCCGACGTCTCAAATCGTCACAAAACTGTCGAACCTTCCCCTGCCCCTGGCAGTGTGACCTAGTTTTTGAACGGTGCCTATACCATTAACCACTAGAGACTAGACCACAGTGCTGGTTTGATAATAAAATAGAATAAAATTCGAAGTGTTCAAAGCTTCAATACTCTATTGCTCAATTTACTTATCAACTTTTGTTCTTAAAAACTCTCCTGTCGATAAGGTTTCGAACAACTACCATAGGTAATGAAATATTACAAGATCGGTTAAAAAGTAACATCAAAATTAAGAAATAAATCTTCTAAGTTAATGGAACTCTATTCTATTTACAATCAAGAATAAAAATATCTGAAAAGAAAAATAAACTTCTGAGTTTATATAGGTATATTGAAATTGCATTTCTTGTTTTATATTACGAATCGTTAACGAAGTTCCGACTCTCTTTCAGGGCGGAATATAGTTTCCAATCAAACCCGTATCGATATTTCCAATATTCTTCATATTGGAAAAACTTCGTTTATATTGCTTTAAATGTACCTCAGTTCGTCACAAAAGCGAAATCTGTTTTATTATTATTTTGAATATATTCCAGTATTGAAATCAGTTGAATAGAAGCTTTTTATTACTGATTTGGTTACCATGGTACGATATTGCTTATTTATTGCGAGACATCAGATTGTTGAAAGACGCGCAAATTTAAAGATAAAATACCTTCAAACTTAAAATGAGAGTCGATTTTCAGTTATAAATTTTAGATTAATTTTTGTTTCAAAATTATAGATAATGATTGTTTTTAATTCACGAAAACAGAAAGCAGTTTGCAACATTCCAGTCAAATTTTACACCGAGTATAATGTTCCACCCGGGGAGTTTTTGAATGGATGTGTAACTATTACATACGTTACTTGTGGAAGTTCACATGATAAATGCAAAGTTAGTTTCTGGGAGAGAAGAAAGGCTCAGCCAAACACGAGAGATAAAAAGCTCCTGAATGGAGTGACCTGACATCCTTGCTTAGCCTCATATCTGGTTTATCCCCATGTTCTTGTCTGCTTTATACTTATGTTTCTCAATTACAATGATTTAAAGTGAATTTATCACTTCACTTTTTACAAAGAGAGACTATTTTTCAAAATGTTTTATTTATATTTCAGTTTAAAGAAACATGCGATGGATAGCATTGTTGTAATACAACTTTCATAACTTCTGATGTAAAACAAACCTTCACATCCACTTTTTTCTTTCTCTCCCTTCTTGAATATAGAAAAACTCTTTGTATAAAATAATAGTAAAGTTTTGATAAAACTATTAGTTCATTACATAGCTTCTTTGAGCTTTGCTAATTAAAGGGAGACAATGGAAATTATGCTTATATTCCCCGAAAGTAAATGCTCATGGCTTAAAGTATTAGAAGAGAATTTATTCTTACAAGTTTAACTCTTGTACCGAATAGAAGTGTTTGTTGTATTCCTTGAAATTGAACAATTTGCCAAAACAGAATTTGCAACTTGACTTTTTGTATTTCGGCAATTCTCCAGAAACGGGTAACCTTTTCTATAAGCATTTGTTTATAAAACTTAACACATTATTGCAGAGCTAATTATTTAGGCAAATATCTGGAACTTTGAACCTTAGTATCCATCACATTTATAGTAAAATAATTTAATTATATTGAGTTAATTAGAGAAAACTATGGGCATTTTGTGTTCAGTGTACATTTCAATATATGTCAGGACTCTGTGGAGATATACATTTTTTAAATATATTGAAAGTGCCAAATTGTAGACATTTTTGATAATATCAAAACTAAAGACTTTCCAAGAATGTAGTCCATCATAAGTAAATGTACTGCAATTCTGTTTTAATTAAAAAAAAATGTGGGCGTCGGCATGTAAAGGACCATCATGCTCGGTATGGAGTTACATATAGAATCATACGGCCTGATAAATTCCCAGCATTTTAAGCCCAAGACGAGCTCTTCAGTTTGAAGAACGAGTCAATAAGGTATTTTTCACCTTGAAACTTTGAAAACCCACTTTTCGAAAAAACGCATCTAAAGTTGGCGGTTACTATAAGCGCACATGTTGCATTTGTTTTTTAAACATGAAAGATATCAACTTCCAGTTGTTTTCGGGAAATCAGTACAGTGCCAATAAATGTAGTGTAGATCCTAGTATCATTCCCCAATCAAATCAGAAAATAATCACATTATGACGCTGACTTAGAAAAACGGAAATATCTCCTAAACTAGAACCGGGCACAAGGGCCCTTTTAATGCGGACGCCCATATATAATTTCTAAATTTTGAAGGAACAAAGTAGTTGTATGGACCAAAACAGTGAAGTGCAGCTTAGAGAAGTATCAGAAAAGTTAATAACTTCAAGCACATTTTCGGCACTTAATTTTTTACCGATGTGTGCAAGGACTGTCTACAACTAAAAGTAGTTACTTTAAGGAAGTGTCTACGTGCGGAAATTCCGGTACAAATATGGGTGTGTCTACACAAAAATCCAGCTATTCATGCCGAAATTTCGGTACAAATAGCCCATTTTCCAGCTCCCCCTATTCGTACCGAAAAAATCTGGCTATTTGTACCGAAATTTCGGTACACGTAGACACAGCCTACTTTTAAAGAAGAAAGTATATTTGCACAATTGTTAGAACAATAATGATCTGTATTTTCCAGTAAAAAATAAAGACAGTAGAGACCTCCACATATAAATTATTCTACGATAAAAACTAATTCAAAATGTTATACCATACTCTTAAGAAAATTCCTATTGATAAGCTACCAAATATTTTTTTATAATTTCGTTTCGAAGTCTAAAATTAAATTATGCTGTTTTCGAATATAAACAGTAAATCCTGGATTCTATAAATCAAATAAATGGTATGTCGATAACATCAATAATCTTCCTAAGAAAAATACTTAGGACTACAAAACTTTTGAGTTATTGAACGTATTTAAAAAAGTTATGGGCGCATTTCCGAAAAGCTCTTAACTCTGATCAATTTCCTTATACCTTATTTATCCTTATTCCGATGTATTTTGAAGCGCAGATTACGAAAATGACCATGAAAATACCCGCAAATGTCGCTTTCAAACTCGTTTTAAAATTCAAAATTTGATATCACTATAATAATTTAATGCGTTCCAGTTTATTTGAGTAAATAATAAAAATTTACAAAAAGCTTAAAAAAAGTTGTAGATCATTCAAAAATACACGTTTTATGTGATATAAATTTGTTCTCAAAAACAATTTTTTTTCAAGGAAAGAAGAAAAATGTTGATGAAAAGTGTATAATTGCTTGAAATGGGACATACGCAACTCCTGCGATTAGTCACAGAAATCATTTAAGTCACACCGTTACTACTTTCCAGTGGGAAGTGGGGAGTGGGAAGGCACCCGCGACTGGTTACAGAAATAACTTACGTCGCACCGCTACCCCTTTCCAAGGTGTCGTGGGCGGGAAGAAACCCCTATGGACGGTTAAAAAAATAACTGAGGTCACACCACTACCCCTTTTCAATGTCTTGTGAAGGACGAGGGGACACCCCTGGGAATAGTCTTAGAAATAACTCAAGTCACCGCCATCCCTTTTCAATATCTCGTGGGAGCGGGAAGGCACCCCTCTAATCGGTCACAGAAATAATTTAAATCATACGGCTACCCCTTTCCAATACCTCGTAAAGAGCGGGAAGGCAACCCTGTGAAAAATCGCAGAAAAAACTTCAGTCACACCGCTACCCCTTTCCAATGTCTCGTGGGAGGCACCCCTATGTACGGTAACAAAAGTAACATAGGTCACACCACTACCCCTTTCTAATGTCTCGTGAGGGACTGGACACAGATACAATTTAAGTCATGCGGCTAACCCTTAATTTGTCCACCGTTCGACGTATCCGAAAAGAACGACTTACAGTGCTGATATATTTCAGTTTTACTCGGAAACTAACAAAAAATACAAAAAATTGTATACAACATGAAAGACATTTTTTTTTATTATGTACGGCTTTTGTTTAAAATATTTTTCAATCAGACGAAAGGTTTTTGAAATGAAAGCAAAAAACTGATTACAAACATTTTTTGAGAGGTTTGACCTTGAAAATCAAAATTTTTGGCGATCTTCACTGCCATGTTAGTAATCAGCGCGTCAACATAGATAGGTATGGGTAGTTTCAAGTTACTAGAGGTAAGCGCTTTTCCGAAGTTTACCTATTATATAACTGATGAGGAATTGAGGATGAATTCAGTGTTTCGAAATATTTCAAGTGGGATTGATGAAAATTAATTAGGAGACCCTTTGTTCTGGATTTGGAGGATGGTGATTGTTTTAATGTGATCCAGCGCTTACCCAACAGTTACGTCGAAAATGTTGCTACCCACGGAACTGGATACAGCCATGTCGCCGAAACCCTTCCGTGCCACAATAACACTGGTAATGAGGTCGGGGATGCTGGTTCCGGCAGCGAGGAACGTGAGACCCATCACTTCCGGTGGGATTTGAACGGTTTCGCCGGCGATGTTCGCCCACCAAACCATCAGGTACGAGTATGCTGCTATCCAGACGATGGAACCGATGAACGTTACCGCGAAAAATTTTTTGCCTGAAAGGAATTTCACAAAAAATTAGTTTTTCCTGTTTAATATATTGTTATGTCGAGAACTATAAAATTCTCTTAATTTAGATAAACATTAAAAATATTTTATAACGCATTTTTGCCACATACACAGTATATCCTGATGTTATCAACAGAACTGCAGTTCTGTTCAATCTTCCATTAAAGGTCATGTAATACTTGCCCGAGTCCTACTGTAACGACATTTTTTTCACAACAACTAATATCAACACGAATTGAGATATCTACTTGAACATTTTGGAAATTAAATTAAAGGTACTATGGTACGTCTATATGGTGCTAAGTTTTTTGAATTACAAAAAATTTCAACTCGATATCTCAATGCGGGTGGACGTGAGTTGTTGCGAAAAAAATGTCGGTTAAGTAGGAATCAGGTAAGGTTTAGATGGCATTCCGTTATTTCGACAAGATTCAATCTGACGTTTTTGAAATGATTTTCATATATTATTATATAGGAGAGAATAACCAAAGGATTTACTTGTTGGATTATGGTTACGTAAAACGAAAACTGTAACTGAAACATCATGTCGAGTTGGTTTTAAAGTGGATTATCCTATAATTTGAAAAATTAATTTTTAACAAGTGTCAGTAAATTCACCTGCAGTCTCACTTTGAAACAAGTTTTTTATTTTTTAAGAGAGTAGTATAAAATAAATAGATATAAAATAGCAGTTTTAAACACAGAATTGCAGGCACCTTTGAATTGTTTGATTAACTACAAGAGGATTCAGACCATTTCCAGAATTAGTAACTTCAGTTCAAAAGTAGCTATATTTTAAAAACTGAATTTTCATGAGTTTGCCTCAAATTTTAACCCCTAGCCGTCCACAATTTTCTAGCGTCCTTCTTTCGTCCGCGTGGGTTCACATATATAGGTTGAAAAAGCACTTTTAAAGCCCTATTCTTTAACTTTAATATCATGAAATAAATTTGCCAGAATCTCAGAAATGCAAAATTAAAAGTAAACTTTTGAAAGTTTCATTATGAAAAGAATAGTGACAAATGTCAGAAAAAACGAAAAATTTGTGAAAGTGACTTTTCATGCATTATTAACGATAAGTTTCTTAATGTTGCATATAATTAAAAAGAATATGAGTGATTTGTGAATAAATAATTCGCATCTACAAGGATCTATAATTGATTTTAATGCCTGCTTAAAAAAGTAAATTTATTTTGCAGATTGAAGTTGAGGCAACTGTGAAAGAAAAATATGATAGAAAATCATCTTTTTATGCAAGAGAAATATATTTAGATACTTATTTAGGGTATACTTCCGAAAAGGTCACCCAAGAATATTGACTTGATGCTTGGCCTAGGGGTTCCATTCAGACCCTGGTTGAACGAACTAGAAAGATTTTCGGCGCAGATCAATATAAATTAAGTTATTAATAATTTTGCTTCTTTTGAAAATTAGTTTTTTTTCAAAATTAATCTTTTCCGAGAAAAATGACAAAATTGAATGTTGAGATTTTTTGTTACCACCACTAGGATGCGCGGTTTTTTGTGAACCACACTCTCCCCACCCACTTACGCCGAACCCCTTTTTCAACGCCCTAAGAAAACCAATCATCCTAGTGGTGGTATTAAAAATTTTTCAATGATAAAATTTATTCTTTCAAACTTTTTTGGACACTAATATCGTAAGTTTTGAAATGTTTTTGTGATGAAAAATCTGAAAATATATTTCTGTCATTTTTCTCTAAAAATATTAATTTGAGAAAAAAAGTATAAATATGAAAAATATGTGTTTCGACGAGATCTACAACTGTCGTGAACAACATTTTTTTCCAAAATCAATGTTTTTCTAGATTTTGAAAAAAGTCTAATTTATGAAAATATAATGTTAAAGATGGTAAAATGTCATACTTCAGACCAAAAGAATTCATTTGGTTTCATTCATTTTGGTCTGAAGTATGTCATTTTACAATATTTGACATTATATTTTGATAAATTATATCACTCAAACAACATCGGTTTCCAACATCTTTGTTAATCTAAAGACTAATTTGTAAAAAAAGTCAAAATTATAATAAATTAATTTATATTGATCTGCGCCAAAAATCCTTTTAGTGCGTTCAACTGGGGTCTACAAGGAACCCCTAGGTCAAGTATCAAGCGAGGTATCAAGTCAATATTTCGGAAGTATATTTCTTATTTAATGTTTTTCTTACAAATTAGTGCATTCACATGGCGGATTTGATGGGAATGCCTTTTGTTAATTCGCTTTTTGTTTCCGAGTATTGCACTTCGGAAAAGCATTCTGGGTACCTGTGGACCCAGGACATACGACAACTTTCTGAAATTGAATGAGAGTTTAGTAATTTTAAAAAGTTCAGTAAGTTTAAAAATCAAAGTTAAATAGTCACGAAACGTAAGCTTAGGACACGTATTTTTCATTTAATGTTCAAGGCCTTCTCCCTTCCCGAACTTTGGTCCCCTTTACACTTTACAGGAACATAGTTTGAAGGATGCCAGTGGGTCCCTGTGGAGCCACGCGGACGGCTACGGGTTTTTTTATTATTATTATTATTATACCATTAAGCCATTTCCCTTTCGGGGTAATTTTGATTAATATACTTTAGTCTCAGGAACGAGCTCATGAACGTATAATTTTAGCTGTAAAGTAAATACACTTCATTTTTTAATTGTTAATAAACATAAAATTCAGTTACTTGAACTTAAAATTCATTCTCTTGTGATGTAATTTTATTTTTTATTTTTGTTAGATTCCAAAAGTTTCATAAATTTATCTTTTTTGGGAAGCAGCAACTTCTTATAACTGACATTCCGCAATTTCTATAATAACATCCATGTTCAATAACATCAATTTATCAAGATTGGTTTGGATTCAATCAAATTTTGTTGGAATCTAAGCAATATTTGTTCAACTTTAGTTATTTCTGGAATTCAAATAATAACGTTTCAAAGTTATTGTTGTTTGACTTAAAAGCAGATATATTTTCCTGACTGGCACATTTTTACTGTGTTCGATGAACTTCACGTGGTATTCCACGTGAAGAATGTTTCAAATACCACCTGAATTTCACATGTATTTCTACGTGACTTTTCACGTGTATTTCCACGTGGATATTTTCACTTGTGTAGAACTTCCGAGTAGATTACCTGGAAAATCTAAAAAAATCTGAAGGATATATTTCCGTGAAATATGGAAAGTATAATTTCAGGATAATTTCCTATTACTTCAACAGAGATTTGCTCAATAAAACGTTTTTAAATAAAAGAACTGTTCATTTTTCTTAAAATATTTAATTATTTTTATAAAAATAATGTGAAAAATATATAGGTCAGTCACCACATTTTTTATAAATTTTATAAGATCCCCTTGATTTTTTTTTGATCAACCCCATCATTTTAGCACTAAAGTTCCGCACTCAGAAAAAGATTTGGTTGCAGGAACAAAATTTTGGTCGAATCAACCCTAGAACATGGTTGATTATACCATATATTTTTGTTGACCCAAGCAAATATTTTAGTTGATCCTAGTAAAACTTTTGGTTAATTTAAGCAAATATTTTGCTCCATCCAAGAGGATATTTGAGTTATTTCAAGTAAGTATTTTTGCTGGTCTATGAAAATATTTTGATTGATTTAACTAAAACTTGTAGTTCATCTAACCATAAAGGACCCATCACAATTTACATTGTAAATAGCTTACAATGGAATTGTGACATTTTGTGTGAATTATTTAGTAGTTTATTTATCTGCTAAATATCTCAAGACGAGACAATTCCATGAAAAGAGATTTGCAATATGAATTGTGAACGATCCTTTGTTTATTTGATTCACAATTTGGTTTTGTTGTTTTGTCAAAAGCTTAAGCATACGCAATCCTAGGTAATACAACAGATTTAAGTAATCTTTCGTATTTTTCACATAATCACTTAATCCCAATCGATTCAGTTTCCGGATCACTTATTTTGCTAAGGATTACCGATATGCAAACGCAAACGGATTATATTTTTATGTTTTTTTTTGTCGCGACGCTACGAACTCTCGTACGTGGACTAACATCTTGAATTGGAGTATACGCGATTGTACCAAGTCCATGTGTGCATGATTTTTAAGATGCTTTTTTAAATTATTTGATAGATCCAGTCAAAAAAATTTGTTAAATGAATAAAATATTTTCTAAAATGAACAAAACGATTCAACTAAAAACTTTGATTGACTGAAGCAAACCAATTTGGTCAACAAAAAGATTTTGTTGAATGAACTAAATTTTTTCTGGATGCGCAAACGGAAGAACGTTTGCGGAACAGGCCGCAACCAAAACCCTCTATAATTTTAGGGAAACTTCCTAAGAATCAGTTGTGTTGAAATATCTTGTTTCACGTGCATATTACGTGGCAGACACTTCAAAGATGAAAGAAGGGGGAAAATTCCACATAAAACTAAAAAAAAGTGTTACAGCTATAACAGATCCCGATATATGGCATGAGAAAGTTTGCCCTTTTTTTCGATTCTTCGTGGAAAGATTGTAATTTTCAGTTTGCCTAAAAATTTTCAGATTTCTATACATCTCACATAAAAATTGTCTTTAGTTAAATGGAAGCCGACTTGATACCCTGAAAATTAAAAAAAAAAGTTCTAGCCCTAACAGGTCTAAGGTTATGACTCTCAGAAGTTTACGCTTTTTCCCCGATTTTGCTACATGAAATTGCAGTTTCTCATGAACGAATCGCTCCCAATGCATCCCAAGATGAAAGTAAAACAGCTTCAATGTAAAAAAAAACCTATAAAATTCCATACAGTACTAAACGAAAGTATTTTAAATGCAATGTATCTAGATATGTAGGATGGACGTTCGAAGTATTCTCTTCTTTTATTGAAAAAAAAATAATTATTTTGACCGAATCCATTTAAAATCAGGCAGGTTATACACATATAGCTACAGAATCTCTTGGGGAAGAAAAATGTGAGTTTTTAGAGGAAATTAGGTGATACGTATTTTTCCGATTTTCGAAAACAAATGTCTACGAAGTTATGCGTATTTAAATTTTGTGTTTTCTTTTTCAAAACCCCCAATTTTTTACTTTCAACTCATATAACTTTTGACTTCATTTAGATATTTATCGTTTTCTTTCTGATAGTTATTGTCGTCTTCCTTCGCCATCTGATTTTTATGCGGGATAAATTACTTTTGTCGCGAGGATAATATTTTACATAAAAAGTAATTTTATTAAATTTTATCACAAAATACGACAGATACGAAAAAATGTTTAAATAAAAGTTTCCACACTGAAAAAGTTCTGTGAAAAATACCTCTTGCTCTTTTGCTTGCATCGTTTACAAGAGAAATTCAAAAATTATATTTTTAGGAAAAAAAATGCTCCCGCCTTCAAAAACAGTTTAGCCCGCATAAAGCTGGCAGGAAATTTTCCTGAAATAAGCAGAAATTGTAAAAAAAATATGAAAAAAATGAAAAAGGTGGGATTTTCCAGAAAATATATTTTTTTTATTCTTCAAATTTTGATGAAAACATGAAAAAAAATATTATTTGGAAAACGCCACCTCCTTTATTCTTTCTAATTTTTTTTAAAGTTTCTACTAACAGAAGAAAGGGATTTTAAGTGTAGAGCCTGTCTGATTTTAAAAGGATTTGGTCTGTTGTAAAAAATGTATGCGCTTTCTTTTTATAAAACTACTTTTAACTTGGAATGCATTGGGATTGAGATGAAGTGTACAGAAATATTAACATTTTTAGAAAAACTGAAAATTAATGAAAACTAATAGTAGTAATTGAAGCACACGTCCGACGAGGCGTCTGGACTAATAACACAAATAAAAATACTAAAAAATTACTGATGAATATTATACATTTTATTTTCATAGATTTGTTCTAATTAGGTATTTTTAATACATATTTTCAAACAGAGAAATTTCTGTGGGTAGGTAGTCTATTCATATACCTTAATGCGTGCAAAGCGAGGTGTATAACTGTGTACTCTGGAAACACAAGAGCCTTTTCACACAACTTGGCGGCACTTTAATTGAAAATGAAGTTGTGGTGTATACAGTATCAATGATTTACGCGTTCGTTAGTGCGAAATTAGTAGGACAATATCACGTTTCATTGAGCGGTTATGTCATAGTACAGATAGGAGGTCGTTAATAGTTGAAGTTAGTAAACTGTACAGAATCTAGTGACGATTCAAGTGGACGTTTAACCCCATTTATCTCTATCAATTGCAGTCAAATCAAACCCAAGAATATCTATATCATATTTTCTTATCTCATCGAAAATTAATTTCTTCCACAATAATTCATTCAACGTTAATGTTGAACGAATTTCATAAATATTACATTTTTACACGAGAAAAATATTCCCATAGTATATTAGGGTGGTTTTAAAAAAGGTTCTTTTTTAAAGTAAAAACGATTTTCAGTTTTTCAAAATATAAATCAAATAATGAAGTTTGACTGCTATAAGAACTCAATCGGATGACTCTAAGTGCTGCCTCAGAAATTTTAAAGTTAAAAACTGCAAAAAAGTTGAAAAATGATCTTCATCTTTTAATGAATTTACTATTTGTAACAAAATCAAAAATGATTGGGACCATCATTTTTTCGGCATAATATTGCTAGCAGACCATTTTTTTATTTCCGCAATGTACTAAAAAAATTCTTAAAATTTCAACATTTTTCAAACGCAAAGAAAATTAGCCTAAAAAATCGTCATTTTTTGATATTTCTACTTAAAAAATGATATTTTTACTAAAAAAAATTGATATTTTTTGCCCCTTACGGGTCGCAAAATTTTTTTAAAGTTTTCCTAATTATACTTTTAATTTCTAATACATGTTTAACAAGTTTTCTTCAAGTTTCATATCAATCAATGAAACCGTTCTCTAATTATCACCATTATAAATTTAAAGAAATGCTTTTCCTATCGCCAAAGGTTGTTTTTCTTCGAATAAGCTGGTCGTATCTAAAAATTTGTGAAGTGAAAACTATTTTTCAGGTTGATGTCTCATTTTTTTTGACATTTCATTATCGTAAAGTGAATATTTACGACAATACACAAGGAAAGTGATTGAAACCCAGAGTCATATGATTTTTATGTTTAACATAATTAAATTACTTAACTTCTTAATTATGAAATACATTAAATATTTAATATCATCTGTATATCACTAAATACTGTCAAACGGGATGACTTAGGACATTTGGGTGAATTCGGACATGTCTAGAATAGTAGTTTAATTTACTTAAGGGGGTTTTAACAAGAATCTAGAACCAGTTTAGACTTTTTTAAGGCTTTAACTGGTTCTAGATTCTGGTTAAACCCCCCTGAAGTAATTTAAGCTATCAATTTAGGAATGTCTAATTTTACCCCATATGTCCGAAATTACCCCGTTTGATGGTACTTATGTAGCTATAACGGCTGAAATGACTTCAAAACAAAGGTGCGGACACCAAGAATGTTTTTGTTGATTTTGTACTTGGGATGTCTTACAAGTATATTTTCCAATACAAAGCAAAACCCTGGCTTGTGCCGTTTTTGAACAAATCCATTTTTGATTTGAAAAAATCGAATTTTCCAGTTTTTCCCTAAAAACAAATAAAGTTTGATTCAAACAATCTCAGGATAGTCTTTTCTTCCTAGAAAACTTTTTATTCATTTCTTCATTATATTACCAGTTAATGATTAATTGTATGATTAGAAATTTTTATGAAATCATAAATTATACATTTCGCTCAAAACCTTTTTTCATCACGGAAAGATATAAACAATAAGATTTTTTAATAACAAAAATCTATCCTAGGGTTACTCAAATCAAACTTCGTCTATTCTAGTCTTTTTTTCTCGTAAGAAACTGTGAAAAACCAGTTTCTACTTCTTAAAATCGAAAAATTAACTTAAAAAAATACAGTGAGATTGATAAATAGTGATAAAATATTTTTAAAGCAATTTTTCCATGAAAAATTTCTGCTCTTTTGACTTTTTTTATATCTCGCTTGGTTTTGGAGAAAATCTGGAAAATCGATTTTTTTTTCAAATTGTAAATACATTTGTTGAAAAACAACCCAAAGAAAGATTTTTTTATCGGAAAATAGTTATAAGATATCCCATATATAAAATCAAACAAAATATTCTTGGTGCTTACACCTTTGGGTTGAAGTCACTTCAAAAGAATCGTGAGGTACTTCTATTGCAGTCTGCCATTATTTTGCCGTCATTTTCTACACATTGTATTGAAAATGGCGCGGTAAACAAATAAGTAAAAAATACTTTTGACAATTATTTAACATACATTATAATTAGGCATACATTATCTTAAACACAAAATTCATATTACTCTGATTTTCAATTATTTTCCTTGTGTATTGGCATAATTATTCAGTTTATGATAATAAGATATTAACCAAAGTTGCAGATAAAAACCTGATAATAGTTTTTACATCACAAATTTTCAGATGTGATAACCTCGTTTGCTTTTAGTGCAAAAAAAAACATTTTTTTTAATTCATAAGGCCAGTAATTAGAGAACCGGTTTATTGGTTGATATTAAACTTGCAGAAAACTTCTTGGACATGAATTAGAACTTAGATGTATAGTTAAAACAATTTTACAAATTTTTTGCGAATTTTAAGGGACGAAAAATATCAATTTTTTAGTGAAAATATAAAAAAAACGACGATTTTTTCGCCAATTGTCTGTGCATTTAAAAATTTTAAAATTTGTATCATTGTTCTACTACATTAGGAGCCGAGTCATCCGATTGAGTTCTTCTAGGGGTCATTCTTCATTATTTGACTTACATTTGAAGAGAACGAAAAGTGTTTTCACTTTTTAAATAAAGCCCTTATTTGGACAACCCTATGGTATACATATACTGTATAGGTATATCCTTCCCCGCTAAATTTATTATTAAATTTTTTAAATTAATTTATTACCTCTAGGCGTCCGCGTATCTGGTAACGTCAACCAGAGAGGAATCAGAATTGGTGCAACAAGAACGTATGTGAGCCTTTTCTTATTACTCCTAGGCCAGCCCATATCCAGAGCTTCTGGAGGTTCATCCTCCTCTCCCTAGAATTAAAAATAATATTGAAATATAGCCTTCAAAATTATTATTGAGAAAATCGTTTGGTTAGGACAACCAAACATTTGGAATCTATATAGAAGCAGCAAAATATTTTGGTTATCCAAACAAAACTTCTTCGCATGTAATAAACAGTATTATTTTTTTAAATTAATATTATGTAATCAAATATTCAATTTGTCGTAAGAAAGAAGGAGACAATCTATAGAATAACTTTCTTATCAGGAAAAGGAATTAGCTGGGATGGTTGGATAAGATGCTTTTTATGATAAAATTTGAACTTCATTAAGTAACGAAAGTAAAAGCGTGAGGCAACGGATTTTGCTTTATCCGACATTAGATACTGGCAGCTAGCATTGACCCAGATTCGTAAGGTATTCAAAATGAAAAGGCCTTTCTGCTCATTTAGAACAAAGCCCACTATCCCTCCACGCTTTGCAATGAGAAGCTAATATCACCGAAAGCTTATGCCGAGTACCGATTTCGCAGCCGTGAAAGATTCGTGCGTTATCATCTCCTCTTCATTCAAACTTCAGCAATATGGACGCTCGAGAAAAAAGAAACGCAATATCGATGAGTAAGGCTTTTTTCTACAGAGTTCGATACATCCACACACTTTATGAGATAAAATTATGTCCTCCCTTGTCATCCTACAACACAATGGATTGCACGATAATACAGATATTATGTAATCTGAGATTCAGAAACGAAATATAACCCTTCTACAAATATGGGTTTACTCGGAAATTATACTTTAAAGAAATTAGAAATACAAAATTCAATACATTGATAAGAAATTTGGCCACTTATAAATTCTTCAATGTCGTGATTCATTTTTTTTTGGTGTAAATCTTCGACAATTGAGCGGTTGGATGCAATAACAGCCTACTTGAATTTTCAGAAGTTACTTCTCTTTCAGTTGTTTTTCACGAAGTTATATGCAAAAAAAAGAAAAACAATTTACTTCTGAAAATACAAGTAGGCTGTTATTGCACCCAAACGCTCAATTTGTTTTGGCCTTTTTTCCCTGGATCGTAGTTTCTCTAAGCTACTCATAATTTCTTTAATGGACGTGTTCAGTTTACTTTTAATGCTTTTTTGAAAGAAAAATTATTTTTTATAGCTGCCTCATGAACTATTACACCAGACTCTAAATCAGCTTCTACCTTTTTAATATCTTCCCATTTTTCAATATCTTCTAAAATTTCTGCTTCTGCAGCCCTATGTTCCGCCTTTTAATCTACTTAGCAATGTCACGTAATTCTTAAAAAATTGGTCGCAACCTTAAAAAAAAGACAAAAAATGGAAGAAATGGACAAAATGGTCAAATATAGGGATTGCAGGGTATTTTGAAAAAAATAAGCGGGAAAAGGAAATATTGGACCGGCTGTGATCCCAGCGGTTTTTCCTTCAGGGGAAAGGGGGGTTCTGGATTTTTTTTAAACTACAATGCACTTCAGCACCATCATATTTTTTTAAGATAGGGGGGAGGGGGGCGTGTTGTGTTGCGTCACACCAAAGGAGGAATCAGTTTACATGTGAAACTTTTGACACGCGGGCTGGTGGGGTGAAAATTTCTAGAAATACGCGTGACATAATACTTGAGTGTTCCCTTAAGGCTTCCATTCATAAAGTTATGAATCAATTTTATTCGCAAATAAAACAAAAATGCAAACTCGATCGCCAAACGTAACTTGAAGTATTTTATGCCTGAAATAAATTAAAGCATCAAGACCTTTAACAAAATAAAAGAATAGTTATTTAATCATTAAAAAGAAATATTTTACAGATTTCGGTCCTCATTAAAATCTGAATAAAGAAGTTTTATACAAGACTGTGAGCTAATAAAAACAGTAGCCAAGCGCTGCTTAACGTCGGTAATCGAAAGAGAAGCCTTACACAGTACCATGTATCTAAGCGGACGATTTCTTTTTTTATTACCTAATACTTTAAACATGAAATAAAAATAATTAAAAGAATGCATCCTAATTAACAAAAGTACTATGATATTTAGAAAATTATCACTGTTTACAATAAGTTATGTTTCTATATTTGAAAAAGTGTTTTCCTCTACCAACTGGAGGTTGAATACAATTGAACTCACAATATATGAAGGATTTAATATTAAGATTAATAACATTTTATTGAAAAATTCGGATATGTTAAATAATTTAAATTGTTATAAGAGAAATTCGGATTTCAAATTAATTGAAGACAGTAAGGTGAGAGTAAAAGCAGCTCACGTAAAGTATAACTTTGCCAGATAAAGATTTCATACATGAGATCAATTAATGAAACAAAGTGCAGTTTAGAAATTTTTTAAGAAACGTCTTCAGCAGGCGTTCGTTCCATACTTTCTGATTGTAGCTAGTCGGGATCGATACACTAACGCTTGCGCCATGATTATAAATTTTGGCGCGATATTATTAAGTTTCTTTGAAAAATGGCAAATTTTTTTAAACTATTCTCTTCCAGTTTCTAGATTTTGAAAAAATATGACTTATTTCTATAATGCAGGAACGAAAATTAAATTCTCAAACATTATTCTACTGTATTGTCTTTCTTATATTAATTGTACTAAACAACGATATTTCGTATATTTAAACATGAAATGGAGATTAAAAACTATCCAATGTTTATTGTTCACATCAGTAAATTTATATCTTGAAATTTGACTTTGTTTCATTGACTCGGGTAAATAACTTTTAAATCATAATTTTAAATCATCCAAATTGTTATGACCTAAATTGTGAAATTCATGTACACTTTTCAAAACAATTACAATTCTCATCAGAATTTCAAACTGAAGTAATTTAATTATAGTTTCATTTTTAAAGCTTCAAATTTGAAATACTTGATTTTTTCGTTACGAAAAAAATGTTTTTTATTCTGAGCTTAAAAAATTGTAACGTTTCCAGTATAGAACGCTTTCAATATGAAATTGTTTAAATTAAACATATTAATTCAATGTTTTTTTTAAATTTTACAGTGTTTACATTTGAATAAGTTTAATAACAAATTTACGAATTACCGATACTTAAAATTTGGAGTTGATAAAGCTTGAATTCTTTAGGCGGTTGAAATTTGGAATTTTCAGAAATAGTTCAAATGCCATTCTCAAAACCTTAATTGAAACTGTTCAATTTACAATTTTAACTTATTTACAATTCTTTAATTTTAAAAGGTAAAACACTCCAATATCACGGAGAAAAGTGGAATTCGAAAAATAGGAACTGATTCCTGTATTTCGAGCAAATCGGATTCAGGATCAATTTTGTTAGAAGAGTACTGTCTGCCCAGCGCTCTATCCATAAGGAGAGTGCTGCCTACAGTTCAGGAATCAGTCCCGGCTAAGTCGGGAAAGAGGCTCAAAATATTCATCGTGGATCCCGAGTTCTACATTACAGTTCTCAGTCCTCAATTTCTGAACACAATTCTGGATGTTTGGGATTCATTTTTAAATTACCGGTGCTCAAAACTTGTTCCTAAATTCGCATTTTTTTCCATGATTTAAACCGTACAATTTTCAAAATTTTAGAAACTTTCTTAATTTTTAGGTTGTGGACACATTCAAATTGAGTTTTGAACTCTTCTGTGTATTTCGCATTGGTTCTATAGGTTCAAGTTCAAAAAGTTTGAATTATGAACGCTCTAAAATTGAAATTGCTGAAAATTAAAATAGTTTGAAGTCCAAATCGCTGAAACTTGAACGCATTGATATAAAATAAATCAAATTTTATACTTTCCAATTCAAAGTTTTTCCATTTTTAGCATAAAAACCAAAAACTGTTTAATTGTTTCAAAAACCTCGTATTTGAAGTCTTTAAATGTTAAGTATTAATTTCAAGTCTTTCAAATGACATCAGTGTTTTCAATTGATAAAATAATATTCAATTTTTGATTGTGTAAAAGCTTTTAAGAAAAAGATTTTTTTCTGAAGATTTGCTAATTGAATAAAAATTGGTCACAATTAACTAGGAGAGAAAGGTAAGTTGGTGCGGAAGCTAAGTTGACGCACCACTATTTACAAAAAACTATAAAAGTTAGACTAGCGAAAATAGTTATATCGTCTGAACTCTTGCATAATATGTAATTGACAAAAAATTCACAATCAGTAGATTTAAAAAAATATTTTTATTACAAGTTTATTTTTGTTTTCATTTTCAATAATTTAACACTTTTATAAGATTCGACCTCTAAGAGTATTATTAGGAAAAAGATTTTCGTCAAGTAAATTAGCCTTTTATGAGAAAAGTATTAAATTGATGAATAATCCGCGGGCGGGTGTTTTGGCGCAGACGTTAAATTGCATGCGATTTTGTACAAAATATTAGTTGCGTGAAGCTGCAATTATTACAAAGTTCTATTAACATAGGTACCATGCTACAATATAGTGCTAATTTATAAAAAAAAATGTTTGCCCTGTAATGTTGTACAAAAATGAGTAGTAATGCCAGCTTCACGTGAAAGCTGATGTTACCACACCAAAAAAACGAGAACTATTAATCACGCATCTAATTCTCATTACTGGAGGAATTTTGTGCTAATTGGGTGCTATCGATTTGTTCCATGGCCAAAATTGCAACACTTTTTATATTGTTGAAAACGTGTAGTAGTGCCAGCTTAGCGTGAAGCGTTTACCGGATGGGGCCCACCGATACGGTGGAGCTGAACCAACTTTAATTGCCGACTGATTATGGTCGTTTATAGACTCACTTACATGTTCAGACCACAAGCAAAAACATTTATCTGGCTGTTTTTGAGAAAAGTAGATTTTTATATTTACTACAAAAATTAATTAGAAGAAATCTATAAACATAATAATTTTCACTGAAAATTGTTTTAAATTATAAAATATACATTTTGAACCTCGAAAACTAACCCAATTCACCAATTGAAGGATAGGCGTAACTTACTTATTTGAATAACACACTCGTCCCACAAGACCGCTTTGAGACGGGACGCTGATCAAGGTGTTCGCACAAGAAAATCCTTTGCAGTGCGCTGGAGACGTCTCACGGACGTGCCGTCCGCCCACAAACTCATAACGCCAACCAATCGCGTGCAACCTGTCGTGCTGCTGCCTTCCGAGCGGTGACGCACGCAAGTACCTCGCTACTTAAACTAGTTCGCAACGCACTTCAGTAAGTGCTGCGACGGACCGTAGCAGCACCACAGGTTGCACGCGATTGGTTGGCATTATGTGTTCGTGCGCGGACGGCACGTTCGTGAGACTTTACCAGCACACTGTAACGGATTTTCTTGTGCGAACACCTTCAATCTTTCTAGTACGTCACAGTTCACACGTTATGCCTTAGTATACAACTTTTTTTTGCTTTATATCGCTACACTGTCAATACACTGTAAAAAAGTATTATTTCAGGGATAATTTCAGGTATTAACTAAGACTCAGAAAAACAGTCTCGCATAGTACTAAGATGAGACCGCTGGTGGGAACCCAGATTCATTTGTTTTACATTGAAAAGAATAGCATGAAGTTCTCGTATTCAAAAACAGGACACCTGAAAAATGATACCGTAAAAAAAACAGATCTCTAGTTTTTACATGTAATCTTTCTACCCTTGTCTGTTTTACACGTCTGGATATCTCTCTACTTATCTATCAACTCCAAGATACACATGATTATCAACTTGTTCTATCATCTCTTCGTCTAAGGGAATGTTTTTGTTGTTTTTCTCGTCCCCTCTTTCAAATATAATAATTTTGGTTTTATTTACTTCAATCTTAAAACTCATACTCTTCGTGATAATATTCAGCCTCTTCAATACTCTGCAAATATCAAATCCACGCACCTTCACTGTCCCGAGATGAATACCTTCTTCGTCTGAGAAAGCCATTTTTAGACATTTTTCCATGCATGTACAATGTACTTATTGAATGGCTAAGTGGACATAACGCAGCCTCGTCTAACACACTGCTTAATATCAAACTCAATATCAAACAGTTGTTCATTTACCCTTAAAGTCGCTTTACTACCATCATATATGAGCGTACGCATGAAAAGGGCCCTCATATCCGGTATGAAGTTACGTACACTGAAAAAAATGGTTTAGCTGCCCCAGCTAAACGTTTAGCTGGATTTCGTCTTCTAAGAGAATATAGCTGTGTTACCTAAATATCTGGCTATTTTAGCTAAATTTTGCCATCTATAAATTATCTAGATAAATTAGCTAGATAATTTCTAGACGCCAAAATTAGATAAAACAGCTATATATTGAGTATCACAGCTAGAAATTTAGGCAACACAGCTATATTTTCTTAGAAGACGAAATCCAGCTAAACCTCTAGCTGGGACAGCTAAACCATTTTTTCAGTGCATAGGGGCATATAGCCAGATGAATTTTCGCCATTTTAGGCTTAAAACGAACCCTTTAATTAGAAAAAAACGAGTCACCGGGGCATTTTTGAATTTGGAACTTCACAAAATCATTTTTCGAGAAACACGCATCTAATAAATAATTTCGACCTTAACTTAGAAAAACGTGAAAATCTCCGGAACTAGAACTGGATATAAGGGCCCTTTTCATGCGGACGCCCACATATATTGCTTTTATTGCTTTTAGAAGTCAACCATTGACTCCGTATTCTTCCAGGACTTTCTAAAATTCAACTCTATCCACCTTATCGAAGGCTTTTTTCAAATCAACAAATGCACATAAACTTATTTGTCCACCCTCAAACTATTTTCAATGATCGTACTTGATCTCACTTCATAGATCCTTTCTTCTGTTATTTACATGAGCTCAACAATAAGTATTTTGTTAAATATTTTGCCTGCGGTACTTTGTTGGTAAGCTATTAGCACACAATTCATACAGTTACCTTCGTCAGGCTTTCCCACGTAAAGTTGAACGATAATAACCCTTCTCCAATCATTTGGAACTTCCCGGTTTTTAGCACACATATTCATCAACTCGCTCATCTACACAAACACAAATAGCATCTCAGTGATAATACCATTTACACAAGCATCTTTACCATTCTTTAAATTCTTAATCACAAACCTTATGTCGAAGGCAGTAATTCCTATTAATCACTTCACACGGGATTTTTTAACGTATCCTCTTCTATGTAACAGTTGTTATGTTCCATAATTTAACCACAATACAATTTCTCAAGAAACAAGCACAATTTACCACGATTTTAATCGTAATTTGCAGCTTTTTTTCAAAATTTCAATAGAAAAATTATAGTTAAAGCTATAATGATACATAAATATTGCTGATTATAATAAATATCGTTTACTTTATTAACTGTTGCATGAAAACAAATTTATCTTATCGAATTTAAACATTTTATTATTAAATTTGAAAATTTCATAATTAAAATCATAAATTCAAGTTTCAAATGCACTAGACTTTCGATTTAAGCAGAGGTTTGGTTCTGACCTTGGCTTGAATCGAAAGTCTCAAAAACATGAAAAGTCAGGGCCGTGTCGTAATGTTGCGCAACGTGATGCATATACAGTTAGGCCGCTTAGGTACTGCGCTTTATCGCTATGCTACTATTTTGTCTAGTGTGACTGGTGTGACTGATCGCGGACGACCTCCCCTTTCGGCTCCAATTCTTGGAACGCATAAATCGAAAGTGCTTAAATCGAAAGTCTAGTGTATTGGAAAAATTGTGTCTGAAAAGTATTTCATAAGCTTTATATATAATAACAAAAATAACCTTATATTGAATATTTCGAGTTTTGAAATGTATAATTTATCATTTAATCCTATTTTTAGTGAAAGTTCTTATGTTTTCAGATTTCTTCTATTCACTTTTTTGTATCAAGCGTAAAAATCTACTTTATTCAAAAAGGGCACAAAGTATTTTTTTTCTGTGTTAAAACATCTGTGGGATCATGAACTACTATAAACGGTGGAAAAATCCCATATGCCATGACCTCGCAATCAAAGTTTGTTCAGCGCCACGGTGCACCGTGCACTCAACACCGCGGTGTTGAGTTAACCGACCACTCTGGCGTGTGCGCTTAGTGGATGGGAACTCTTCCGTGTGGAAAATCAAATAACTACGCAAATTCAAAACATTTATATGCAATGAAGGTCAATCAAAAATTTGCAATAAACTACCATTGACTGACAATTTAAAACAAAAATGTTAGGTTGCAGTCGTGAAGCTTCACTTAAACCTGGTACTGCTAAAAAATATGATGCCACGAAAAAAATGTCAGTTGATACAGTTGAATAAACACATATATAATAATATATTAATTATATTTAACTATATTATATAATATATGTGTAATAGAGTAATCAGAGTATAATATTATATAATAATTAGAGCATAATCATTGCTTAATTATAGCTTAATTATATTACAGCTTAATAATCTTTTTTTCTATATGACACAATACAACACTCTGTGTATGTAACTATACACATTAATTTGAAGTTGAATCAGCGCTTCAAAATACATAAAGAAATACCATAAAGTTCGAATAAAAAAGAATATTTTTTAAATTTTGTTGTGCAGTGTAATCTATACTCAATTTTCTCCCAAGATCTAATTTTGCAGATCATTTTAAAAGTTTCAGGGTTATGTGGATGTGAACAGCACTTTAAAGAGGTGAATTAATAAAAGTCACGTTTACGAGGCGCGCTTCAAGATTGGTAACAATGTTTCATCTTAGGATTTAAGTGACACTTCTGTACATAATTGACCAATTACCTGGCTCCTTTGGGAGTATATGATTCACTTAAACTTTAAGTAGGGGCCGCGTAAGGGAGCGAGCTTAAGTTGGACCAACACTGCCTCTTACACTAAGCGACTAATGTTATTTAAATGAGTAGCTTAACGTAAAAAGTGATGCAACTTAAACTTAGCTCAACTTTTTCTCATAAACCATTAAATACTTTTTCATTTTCAAGCCATTTCTTATACTCTCTTATATTTCCCTTAATCATAACATATTACTGAACCCTAATAACTTTTTTTTTATAATTTAAACGCTTCATGTAAGAGTCAAGTTGAATATTTATTTTCTTATTTAATATATCAAGGTGAGAATTAGAGGAGTGGCCTACTATTGTTGTCAATACCCTATGTTCTTGCAATTAATTGATGTCCATTAAAATTCTTGAATGAGCACAGTTCGATTCTCAAACTTGATAAATTAGTTGCATTTAATCTAGGGCCAGCAAATCATATCAGGCACTGATTTGTATTTGTACAGGTCTTTGCAATAATTTTAATCGAATATATGATCAATTAAGCATATTCAGCTTCGGTAAATTACCATTTCTTATAGCTCAACTAGTGATATTTATCCTTGATCTGGCTACAAATATTGCTAAAAATTGAAACAACAGTATTAATAAAATTATTAAAGCAGAGATTTACAAAAGAATTTATTATAAGTATTATTATTAATCAATGATATGGATATATCGTTAAAAAAAAATCTTATATAGCTGAATTTAGAATGTTGGAACACTGAATATGAAGCTAACTAAATAGGATTAATATTGAGAGAGGTTTGGAATTTACAATTGATTTGACAATTTACGCCACAAATAAACAGATTATAAGGGCATATTTGAAATGAAAATAAGTGAAATTATTGGCAGAACTAGTTTTTAAACTTTTGTAATTTTTTACAACATCCATTAAAACTAATTTCGTTTCTCCGTACTTTTTACTAACTAAAAATTTGTACTTGAAGTTTCGATTTTGTATGACATCTGAAACTCGTTACATCACGTAACTAATTCCAATATATGAAAATCCTTGAATCGATGTTACAGTTGACTGTTTCAAAAGCGAAAATTACTTTATTCAGATATATTTTAGTTTTATTGATTTTTTAATATTTGTCTGTTTGAACTACACATTTTTTTCCCCATGCGTCGTCCATCGCATCGACGTATAGGTAAAACTTATCGATCGCCGGCCTCTTTTTTTCTATATGATACAATCACACACTTGTTCATGTGCATTGTGCATCTGTCATCTATGCAAGCCATGTGTGCAGACCATTTCGCGATTCTCACAACTATACACAATAAAAGAAAACACGTTTCGTTATTCAAATATTATTTTCAGTCTGCTCTGACTGAAAATCAGGAATGTTAGAAAATCAGGGCTCTGATTTTTATTGGTAACATTATGCATGATTTATCGTATTTACTTCAACTGGCGGGGTATCAACACTGCACTTGACAACTCTACATGAGTTAAACTGTGCAGGTTGATGTGTACACGTGGAACGTTAATCCGCACACGCCAAACTGCACACGCGAAATGGTACACTTATGATGTAAATTCCCAGGTGAAAAAGTTATATATAGATTATATATAGTGGACAAGACAATGATATTTTTCATTTGTTTTATAAATTTTTCTGTACAAAACGAATGAAAAACGTCAGTGTTTTGTCGAATATATATAAACTATATATAAATTTTACACCTGGGTTTGAATTTAAATTTAAATTGCATAGGGTAAACTGCACACGTGAAACGGCACACGTGAAAGAGCACATGTGAAACATCACTCGTTGAACTGCATACGTCAAACTGCATACGTTAAACTGAACACGTTAAACTGCACACGTTAAACTGTATACGTTCAACTGCATGAGTCAAACTGTATACCTAAAATTCATTTGTTGATAGGAAGTTGAAAAAACTAAACTTCATAACCTACAAGTTAAGCTGCACACGTCAAATTTTACATGTGAAACTGCATACTTTAAACTGCAAACGTCAAACTGCATTCAATAAACTGCACGTGTCAAACTGCACACGTTTAACTGTACCCATCAAACTGTACATGTACGAGTTAAATGAAAATTGAACCACAACTTTAAAATCCTGTTTATCACATCTGGAATGTTTCCCGAAGATGTGACCATCTTAAAAAATAACCCTTGCAGTTCAGGAGTCCAATAAGTATCTTTCTGAAGGAAGATAAGTTCTGAATGGAGATTTAAAACATACCAGTCATTTTCTAAGTGTCCAACTGATATCCTGACAAATAATATTAGAGGTATAGGTATTTGAAATACATGTTCCTCTAACCGTCCTGAAGAAAAATCATTTTCACACAACTGATCTATAATACTTATTCCTTAGGATGACAAAATCTTCGGGAAACAACCTGGACGCCGTAGATTTTCAACCGGGACACTCATTATTACTAAAAGTAAATGTGTCTTCAACACTGCATGAACCTAGTTAAGAGGATTTACATGTGTCTTACAATTAAATAGTATCTTTTTGCAGCAAAAATCTTATCCTCTTGCGGCAAACTGCATCTAATGCATTGAAAAAAGTCTCTTTAATGGCTAAAAAGCAAGTGCAGATACTAAAAAAACCAAGTTCTGAAAGAATCCAAAATAGCTGCCATTCAATTCGGCAGAAACGAAGATAATTGTAGCTCAGGTGTCTGAAAAATCATTTTCCTTCAGTACGATTAGAGGAAGATGTGTTTTAAACACCTATAACTCTAGGATTATTTATCAGAACATCAAGTGGACCTTCAGGAAATAACTGGTATGTTGTAACTCTCCGTTCAGAACTGATCTTCCTCCAGGAAGATATTTATTGGACTCCTGATCTGCAAGAGTTACTTTTTAGGACGGCCGGATCTTCAGGAAACATTCCAGATGTGACAAACAGGATTTTAAGGTTGGGGTTCAATTTTTATGTAACTCGTATGTGTATAGTTTGAGGGGTCAATGTATGCAGTTTGACGTGTGCATTCCAAGGTGTACAGTTTAACATAGCAGTTTAACGTGTACGAATTAAGGTAGCAGTTTAACGTGTGCAATTTCACGTGCACAGTTTAAAGTGTGCAGTTTAACATGTGCAGTACAACGTGTGCAGTTTAACGTGTAGGATTTAAGGTTTAGTTTTTTCAACTTGTTATCAACAAATAAATTTGAGGTGTACAGTTTGATGTGTGCAGTTAAGCATGTGCAGTTTGACATTTGCAGTTCAACATGTACAGTTTGCTGTGTACAGTTTAACGTTTGCAGTTGAACGTGTGCAGTTTCACGTGTATTCTTTAAAGTTTAGTTTTTGCAACTTGCTTTCAACAAATGAATTTCAGGAGTAAATTTTAACGTGTTCAGTTTAACGTATGCAGTTTAGCGTGTAGTTTAACGTATGTAGTTAAACTTTTAGTAGGGGTGTGCTAAAACTCGTGAGCTCGCAACTTGACCCGGTTTTTAATGTATGCAAGTCGATGATGCACAGGAAACACATTTTCTTTTGAAACACGAATTTTTACCAATCTCATGGGAGAGAAGAAATTTGATTTGAGGGGTCTTCTTTTAATTAAATTTCTTTTGATTTCGAGAAAAAAAAAACGTTTCAAATCGAATAGAAATTGAAAGGCATGCATATTTATAAAGCATACATTTCTGTTAATGTGAATATTAAGATTAATTCTGTTAATATTCCTTATTTATCTTGCAAGCTTTGTGAACTGTGTGAGCTTTTTTCCGGTCTCCAAGTTTTTTTCGGTCCGCGAGATTTTTCTTGGCTCGCGAGCAGCTCATCTGGCTCGAGACTTGACCCGACACGCACAAAAAAGCTCGGCTCGCGTGTGTCAAGCTCTTGCACATCCCTAAATGATAGACAATTCATAATAATATTCGCATACTTGAATGAAGCCTCGAAAATTAATGAAGAATGCCGAGTCAGCTAAAAATATTAGAATTGACCTAAGAGTAATGAAAGAATGTAATATTTATGATCGTCATTCAAGACGGGAGATGGAAGTTGTAATTACATAATGCTTATAATCGTCATATTTTTTGTGGGGTTATTTATACCGTTATTATTTTATATATTATTCTCATCTGCTACTCTTTTAGAAATTTAGAAAACTCATCTCGCAGACTAAAACTTTTTGGAATTTTAAAGCAAACCTTAAAAGTTTTAATAAGAATTTAAAAGTTTTTTATACATAAAGATACGTATAGGGTGACATATCCAGATGAATCACCGGCATTTAAGGCCCAAAGTGAACCCTCTTAGTTGAAAAACGAGTCACTGGGGCATTTTCAGATTTGGAAGTTCGAAGAACCTTTTTTCGAGAAAAACGCATCTAAACTTGGCGAATACCATAAGCACACATGTTATAATTTTTCTTCGAACATGAAATATACCTACTTCCGGTTCCTATGTGGATATTAGTATAGTCCCAAATGATTCACTATAGGTCCCAGTATTATCCCCCACTCAAACCAAAAGAAAAATTTTGACCTCAACTTAGAACAACCCGAATATCACCTAAACTAAAACCGGCTATAAGGGCCCTTTTCATGCAAACGCCCACATTTTTTGTGTGAACTTAGTACAATATTCTTCAGCTATTCAAGGGTTAATAACTAAAATATAGTTAAAATTATCGTTAGGTGTTAATATAGTAAATAGTTAAATTTCTTTTGAAAGAGAGATCTTTAATAGGCACCAAAAAATACCCTATGACTTTCAGAAACTTAGAAACTTTGAGTAGTCCAAAATTCGGGTATTCCAAAGAAGATAAACAATTATTTCTATAGTTTTCAAAGTAGCTACTAAGGAATACAAAAACAAGTGTAGAGGTCACTAGATCAAAAAAATAAGTCATTTTTTTCAGGAAAAGAAAGTACAGAAAGAATTAAACAGTTTCAAATTATCGGATTTAGGAGGTTTTTACATGAAGGAATGCAAGAAGTGACCAGTTCTAAATATAAAAAGGTAGTTGATGTTTTCAAGTTTAAGCTTCGGAACAAAATAATTTTATTTTTAACCAAGAGTAAAAAAATTTCTTTAAGATTTTAAAAATATCAAAATTTTATTTTCTGGTTCATTAAACCGGCTCAGAACTCACCTTGCAAAAGAGGCTAAAACCACCTTTTTTGATTTTTTTTTGTTTCAAAAAGTTGCATAGGTCGTATATTTTCTCACCCGATATTACAGTTAATTATTTTAAAACTAATGCTTATTAAATTCCGAAGAGGTCTGTCGAGGAAGCTTTTTTTAAAGTTTATTAATTTGTTATTTTTTAAGTTTAAAAGTCCCAAAAACTTATAATTTGTTTTATTTGTGCAACCTATTTCGCTCTTTTTATTAGTGTTTCCTCGAAAATACATTGAATTATTACATTTACTTTGAATACATGGAAATCTCCATTAGAGAATTAATTTCTTTATTTTTTTTTAATTGTTATATGAAAATTAATGAATAAGACACTGAACTATGTAAAAGTAATAAGGAATCATGGCTGAGAACCAAACGAGCATAATTGTTATTGTTATAAACCATTTTTATTAACAAAATGCACTTATATGACATTTCTCTCTTGTGAAATCATTTTTTCGTCTCAAGAATAGTATCCTGACACAGGAGAATTCCATTAAACAACAATTGTTATTGTTCTAAACAACTTTTATAAACAAATTGACTTATTTCTCGTTTTTAAATATAACATAGATAATGTTTCTTTTCTGTGGAGTAACTTCTATTTATCTCAGGAATAATGTCAGCACTTAAAAGATTGTCATTCGACGCCATAGTAATAATTATCATTGTTTTAATAATTACTGTAAATAACTCTGAATTTGTTTATAGGAATTGGTAAGAACAGTGATAATTATGTTTAATGTCAATCTACTCTCTCAACATAATATTATTCTAGGGATGAAAGGAAGTGACATGGCCGAAAAAAATTGTCTACCATCAAAATGGCTGAATAAATTAATTTGTTTGTAGAAATTGTTCATAACGATGAATATTAGATTAAATGGCAATCTTTAGTATGATAATATTATTCATGATACGCGTTGAATAACCTATTAACGAAACTTTTGTGATCTATTATGATCTAGCAATACAAATTTAGAAATTTAAAAATATATTGTTTATCTTGCGAGATGAATTTTCTGAATTTTCAAAAGAGTAGCAGATGAGAATAATATATAAACTAATAACGATATAAATAACCTCACAAAAACTATGACGATTATAAGCATTATATAATTAGGACCTCGATCTCCCGTCTTGAATGACGATCATAAATATTACATTTTTTCATTATATGACCTTTCATGATCTACCAATACCGTTTTTTGATAAGGTTTCATAATCTGCCAATAGCGATTTATAAAATTCAAAAAAATTGTTCACTTTGTTCGTATCATAAAAACTTATTTATTATTAACTTGAAAAGTGGTTCGTTGCAACAAGATACATTGATTGACCTTTTGATGGTCTCTCCAATTTTCTGAAAATAAGATTTTCGGTATAAGATAGAAAGATCAACTTTTGATGAAATAAGTATCATTTGTTTTGCTAGTGAAAATAAATATCCCTCTATGGGGAAGCAAAGTGCCCATAAAGTGAGTACAAATAAATCCATCCATAGTGAATACACCCATAGTGCATCGCAGCGGTATGTTTATATCTATTGTTCATAACAAGCACAAGAATATGGTTTTTTGTCATCTTCCCACTAAAATAACAAATTAGTAACATTTTTTTAATTAAAAATCGACCTTGACTGACTTCTTCGAAATTTAATAAGCTTTAATTTTTAAAAAACAGCTTCAAAAGTGGTCGAGAAAAACATCCTGTGCAACTTTTTGAACCAACATTTATAATATATAATTAATAACATTAAAATTAAAGTATATAATTGATTTACCGATTCGAGGCCAGCATCGATACCGGAAGCTATTCCACCATTTGGAAGTTCTTGAATACCAGCACTGGTCCCTGCTGTCGTTGTGGTAGTAGTTGTTCCTTGTGAACTCTGCTGAAGTTGAAGGGTTGTCTCTTTCGATGCCGTTCCCGAATAATGTGCCGCTGACGACGTCGCGGCCCCATTTTGCGGCCTTGTTGCATCTAGAAGCACCTTCAGCGAAGCGATAGCGTGCAGCTGCGTCGCTTTTTCGTCCACCTTACCTACAAATTATTTTTTGTTAGGGTAAAAAAATCGAAAGATCTTCAAAAAAAATGGTTTGCGATCGATTCAACTCCCAAAATTTCTCCAAATTATTCGACTATTAAAAAAACAGCAATAAAAAATAATAAAAAATGTATTACTAACAGAACCCAGGGTTCTTTTTCAGAAAGTTTTTTTTATTCATTTTTTTAAAAGTTTTTTAGAACAAATACAGTATTTATGAGAAAAAAAAACAGATTCTTTGAAAAATTTTCTAGAAGGTTTGGACCAAGACAAGGACTCTTTTCTGTTTACACTTTTTCTGTCCACTTAAGGCCATGTGATACTTACATCATATACGACTCCTATTATACCACATTTTTTCGCAACAACTTACGTCCACACGAATTGAGATATCGAGTTTCCCATCTGGGAAATTATATAAAGGGCACTAAAGAACGTTTGTATACTCTTAAATTTTTAGAATTACAACAATTTTTTAAAAAGAATTATTGGATTTTTTTTTGTAGTTCTAAAGATTTATCAGCATAAAAATGTTCCTTAGTGCCTTTCATTTATTTTCCTAAATGGGAAACTCAATATCCGAATTCGTGTCCATGTATGTAAGTTGTTGCGAAAAAAATGTCGGTATGGTAGGAATAGTACGGCGTAAGTAAAGAACACATGGCCTTAACCGTTTTCAAGTTATAGTGTTATAAACAATTAAATTTTCAGTAAACTGGACCGAAAAATTTCGAAAAAATGTAAATTGCTTTTCAAGACACGTACTTCACACAGGAAAAATAAAATTTCCAATTAAACCACAAACTTTGTTTAATCAAAAGTACAAATAAAAGTTTCAGTTTGAACGGAAAATTTCTTTTTTTCTGTGTGGAGTAGGGGAAACCACCCTACAGTAGATAGGAAAAAATTCAACAGCATATAACTGCATCAGTTTTCAAAAATCAAGAAAGATTATCGTTGTTAAATAAAGCTTACATATTGAATTGAGTATTCTTATAGAAAAAAATATCACGAAATTAATCAATTGGCTGTGTCAAACATTTTTATTAGACCTGGTCAAGGCTGCGATTTTGACACCTTTGTCCATCAATAGATAATCGTTTCTGGTATTGCTTCTAGACAAGACAGAATACTCCATTCTGGATAATTATGATTTATCATTAGTATACTTACAATTAAAATCAATTTATTGAGTAAATAATAGTTGAAACTATGATTATTTTACAAAAATCGCAAAAGTTTAAATTATTGACATTTTTTTTATCTTTGATATACCGTGAGATTGGTACGATTGGTACAAGATGTTTAATCTTTATAAAATTTAACCTGACCTGCGATGACAGAAAAGTGCAGCATTTTTACATACCTTAATCCTAAAAATGATATCTTTTCCGAAAGGCTCCTTAAAACACAACTAAAATTTATGAGCTTTTTAAAAACCAATAATTTACACTATTTTCTTAGTTTATTATTTACAATAATTTGAATTTAAAAACTTCACGAATCAAAATAAACAAACAAACACAACCTCTAACTTAAAACCGAGATTAAAACAACTGCGAGACAGTCGCAGAGCTGCCAATTTTGACAGAGACATTTTTTGTAATTTTCCGATTATCTACTGTTGGTTATCTACTGTTGGAAAATGTATTATCTAATAAAAAGTCCTCAAATATTTATAAATAATAAAGAAAGAACAATTTGTATTATTAAATATTGTTCATTAAACTTCCAGCTTCGGTTCTAATGTATAATCATGTCATAAAAATATTGCATTAAGTTAACAAGTATGAATAAAGAAAAGGTGAAATTTTTTTTTTTCAGGTTAAAAATTAATTTTATACTCTCACGCATTAATTAATTATAAAATTTCAATGAAACTTCGTTAGAAAATATAGTATCCTTGCTGAAACGTTATAATAACAAAAGTAATTAACAATTTTTGTCAGTTTTCCAGTTAATTAAGATTATCTACTGTAAATCATTATCTACTGTAGGGTGGTTTCCCCTACGTATCCTAAAAAGCAATTTGTATTTTGTCTACATTTTTCAGTTTGATAGGTACTTATACAGCTACCTGAAAATATGTCAATTTTAGTGAAAATGTATTGTTTATATCGTTTATAACGCTTTACAGTATCATCTTTTTCATAAGTACTGTATTTGTGTTCAAACATTGTTTAAACTTTTAACGACCTACTTTTAGATAAAGTTCCCTGGATATTTATAATAATTATACGGCTTTTCTCGATATGTTAAGCTAAAGTTACCCTGTACAACACAAACATAATAAATTACATTTTAAAATATAAAATTTCAGCATACTGAAACCTTTAAAATCTCAAAATCGATTTTTGAGCGATTAGGCCCCTTTTTTCGAAGCCAGTCAAATATGTATGCTTTAATATGTCAAAATTGTGAAAAATGTTCACACTTGAATTTAAGAATTAATAAAAATATGAGAATGAAAACTGGATTAGGACAAAAATAACATTATTTCGATACTATATTGTCGAAAGTGTACTCGATATTATAGAAGTATATGTTACCATATACATACGTTGTAATAATTTCTGTATTAATTTCTGTAATTTTATTCTTTATAATTACTTTAATACTTGTTCCTACTCTACTCTTCAAATAATATGTATCGAGTAATATTTTCATCTATTTTTAATTGCAGTGAGACTTTTATTTGGATATTTTATTCTTCATTCTACAGAAAAACATAAACAAGAAATTGACTGATTAAAATTGAAATTTAAGTTATGAATGCTTCCAGTAAAGTTAAAGTCAAAGGAAACTTTCTGTCTAGATTTTCGTGATTTTTTCCAACATGGTAAACCAAGCTGATGAAAAAACCACCTTTGTATTGAGCTGTAAGACAGTGTCTGTGTAGAAAACTGTGCCTCCTTATTCGGAAAACTCAATTTGGACAATACAATGCGGGGGTTGGATCAATCGTTTCCACTTACAACGAAAACTGTATCGTGCAAATAAAGAACAGCCATTTCATTTTCATGCCCGAGAAAAGCAATCGTTTTGCACGAGGCAAAAAATGATCATCTTTTGTTATCAGCGTGATCAGTATATGTATGGGCTGAATGGTGAAGAAGCTTTTCAGAGAGATATATTTCTTTTTCATGCATAATACAATAAGAGATTATAAAATGACATTAAAATATACAAAATTGTTTGTAAAATGTGTGAGCTGTCAGCAGAAATGTGTTATAAGTGTACTCAATCTTTTATTTTTATTTATTAAATTCATTTAGGTACTGATGAAAATCACGATACAAGAATGACATTTTATCATATATTGATTGATAACTGAAACACAAAATTACGAAATTCAATTAATTAGAACTTCTAATATTACGGTAATTCGACATATAAATAACAAAACTACTTTTCTACAAAGAATGAAAACAACGTGATAGATCTGATTTCGATGTCCGATGCAATGTCCGTTAACATTGGATGCCTCAATTTGAGATTTTTAATTTTAAGCATTTTGAATGAGAAGAAACTTAATTATATGAAAATAATAAATACAACGTAAATTAACTTAAGTGACTAAATTAACTTCAATTCTATTATACTTTATAGAAAATACTACGCATTAATTTACAAAAAAACTTTTATAAGAATTACTCGATTCTACAAATTATTCCACGTGCAAGAAATATAAGATTAATACCATTTTCTGATTGAATCTACGTATATTGATATCATCAAAATAATCGAAGTAAATCAAAGTAAAGTATATACAATCAAGAATTTTATTTTAATTCCCAACAACTGGATTTTTTCTACCTTAGATAATGTTAATTTTTATTCCTGTAGATTTTTTTCCTGGCTCATAACAGAACTTACAATACCCTCTTCTTTTTTAGAAGCTTATGCAAACAGCAAACTTGTAACTGTCACTCGATTTAATTTCACGAACCACTGCACTCGCTATTTGAGGATTTTACGGTGAGGGAGTCTAGGTAAGGGAATTTGTAATCCCTTCTAATTTTGTTTAAATCAAAATATAAATATGACTACATCCAATTATGAATTTATTTTCTGACACTTTAACTTAATCTTTATAACTGTAGTTATGCACATATTTATTGAATTCAATTTCATTATGATGATTACAACAAAAGCTTTGAAATCTACAGATCGAATTAAGGGTAAATGGTATTCTATGACGCCATGACTGACCGACCATTCAATGTATTTTTCCGCCTTCTTATTTCTTAAATAATTCAAATAACCATTGCAGTTTGAATTTTTGAAAGAAAAGCTGTTTTAAGAAATTGTTCATGCTCATATTACAGCCGTCGTCCAAACAAAGAGAAGTGCCATCTTTTCCTTTTAAAACCCAAACTTCAAGAAGGCAGACAGCGTTAGCTTTAAATACCTATTTACTTGAAGCTTCAAAAATTTGTATATTATACTGGAAATATATACACAGCGGAAATCAACACCACCGCTACCACCATTTACTTATCTTATAAAGAACGATTTTTTCTGCTTTAAACCCTTGAGGTTGAAATTGCACAATCACGAACTACAACTTTTTTTTTAATTTTCTTCTTTTTATGGCCTTATTAGCAATATTCTTAACATGACACTTTTAGCTTTACAAGCTTTTAAACTCATTCTAATTGGCACGGTTCAATTGTCTGTGTATCTTCAAATTATTTGCATAAAAATTAATATTGTTTAATACTGAACGATTTGAGATGAAAATGATTGAAAAGTAGAATTAGTTTATTTCCTAATGGATCGAGAATTACATTGTAAAATTTCGAACTATTCAATTTCAAACTGGTCTATAATTATATTGAAAATAACTATTTCGGGACTTCTTAATTTATTTATACGACATATTTAATTTCTACTTTATATTCCCGGAAAATTAAAAATATCTCACAGATGTAAAGATCTAAAGATGTGACACATGATCATTGGCGCATTAAAGTACCACAGAATGGAAAATTCTCGCAAACGTTAGAATTGGAGAAATAGAAAACACAAAAATATTATCTAAAAGCCAGAAGTAATAAAATAATTTCATCACTTTTTCACAATCTTCGATTTACTTTTTTCCTCCCTTCCTTTTTCCTCTCATCCACATTTTCTCTCAATCTCACTTTTGTCGCCCTATACCCTATATCCTTACAAAGAGGAAATAAAAGTAGACAGATGATACTCTTTGTAAAAAGTGTACAAAAAGTCACCCTTTTCGTCCTTGTTAAGTGGCGCTATCTAGAAAGTCATGAGAAAAAACTACAATGCGCAAAAATAATTAGAATGTTCAGAAAAGTGTATAAGAAAGTAACTAGTGTGTTAAAAAGAAACTACATCCAATTCTTTCCGCACACTTTTTTTAACATTATAATTACTTTTGCGCGCAGTAGTTTTTCCTTAAGCCCTTCTAGATAGCGCCACTCAAACAGCACGAAAGGGGGACTTTTTATGCACGTGTTACGTCTTGAAAAATAGGGAAGAATCGCCCTCACTTTCTATCATGCTTAACACGTGTCATTATAATCTACAAACGGTATCTCCGCTACTTAAGTTTTTAAGGTGGAAGCCCACGATCAATATCAGTATTTTAGGTTCAGGATTTCCTAGAAGGAGGTAAAAAATTGAAGTGCATAAATGTGAGCTAAATTCGTAACTTGGGAGTAGGAATATACTTTATATCCTCATATCTTCACTGCCAATTTATCTCAAAAGTTTCGATAGAAATCGCTTCCACTTTATCTAAAGTTAGAAGCAAAAATGACGAGTAAGGTGGAATTAACGTTACAAATTTTAATTATTGGCTTTTTTAATCGTGTTACTGAAATCAGGCAATTATAATACAAAGTATATTCTGTATTTTAATTCTGTACTTTATATTATAGTGTAGATTAACCTTAAGAAGGATTGAAATATTACCTAACATTTTTTTCAACCTTTTCACATTTCACTCAAGTTGTTCAGTTTTTAACTATTTAAATGTTACGTATTTCCAAACACTCTTATAGATTATAATTTGCACTTTTAAAAATGAATATCTAAATAATAAATTGTAAAGTGAAAAATAATATTCGTTGAATTACAAAAGTTAAGTTTTATGTCGTAAAGTTCTTGGATATTCTTGTTCGAAGAGTTGGATCAATATCGTCCCTTAAAATCGATTTCTACTTTTGTCTCTCCATTTCCGTTTATCCGCTTTCAGTTTGATGAAAGGTTACACGATTTATAAAATAACCAATCTGCTTCTTTAGGATTTCTATTTCCAGAATGTAATGCTTTGGTGAAATAATCAGTAAGGTCATTTCGAAGAGAAATACGAAATTGGGAGACTAATTATTGATAAAGGTATAAATAAAAAATGCATAAATTGATATCCACAAAATGGATATTCTACGTGCGTAATCGTATTATTTTTTAAAACAAATTCTGAATGGAAAAATATTAGTGCGAATTTTCAAAGAGATTTCTGTTCCATTTTAGAGAGAGAAATGAAAAATGTATGTGGCCCACTAATTTTAAAGGTAGCAGAAGAGCAATAAGGTCGGAATGGCGTAACGTTTCCTTTTCGTGTTTCCGTGTTTCGTCTACATTCGAGACTAAATAGGCCGCCCACTCTTTTGCCTACATCCAACATATGCCCTAAAGTAGGTTAGTCTTTCTAGGGCTAAACTAATGACGAAAGTTTAAATAGCACAAAATAAAAAGACAAACGAAGTCCTGGAGTAAACAAATAAAGGCAAATAAGAATTTATGTACGGAAACAAATTCACAGAAAGAAGTTGAATAATTTTGACGCCTGAGTTATGGAAACAAATTTGTGTACGTCATATCCCAAAAAAAGTATTAATCAAACTCTTAAAAGTTAGGTTCAAAGACCATAACCAAATTTTATAGAGAATATTATTATTATTATTATTAACTGATAGGTGTAAATAAAGAATTATTATTAGTTCTTATTTTTATTTGCTTTTTTAAAATTTCCAGAAATGTACATAGCCTTGTCATTATTTGATATATTTTTTCACGATATTAGGATAAAGCAAAACTTTCAAAAAAAGGTTAATGAAATAAAAATAACGAAAATGTTTTGATGAAAATGATAAAGGTCAAGTGAGTGCTAGTATTTGACAGATAAAAATATACCAAGAGCTGATTCAGATAATTGTTCGTTTCATACTTGTATTTATAACCCTTAACTACACTTATGGAACACTTGAGGGAGAGGAGTGAGCATTAAGGGCGCTCATTAGAACCCTTAACTATTGCTTAATCGACTACTCGAAGGACTTTGAATTATACGTATTAACTTCAACGTTTCATGTATACCAGAAAATAATTCGAAAATCGGTTGCCTCTTCTTAAAAAGGCAGGAATTTTGTGAATTTATTTGGGCTGTGTCTATTCGTCCCCAAAAATTCGGGGAGTTGAAAAAGGGGATGGACCAGTCATATGAAAAATATTTAACTTCTCATTCCGAATTTTGGGACGACGACACACTTCGATTAATTCAATATTGTTTACTCTTGAAGATTAATTGACATCATAAATTGGATAATTATTTCTTTTATAGAAGCAATAGTAAATAATTTATTACGTATATTCCACAAATTATCATATTCATAAGGTTAATTACCCAAAATGTCGATAACAGGTCAGTATAAGAATTAATCACCGAATTCAAGATAATTATAAACATGTCCCAGAGCTGAATAATGTTTATTCATTTACTAAAACTACTGAAGATCAAATCCGTATAAAATTATACAGGCGAATTACCGACATCTCAAATATATATTGTTTTTCTATCTAAAAAAAGTCTCTATCTAAAACAGTGGTGTAATGAATTTTCTCGGAAGTCTCGCACTAATTGTCGTTAAAAAGAACTTATTAGCTTTTGAATGACTTGAAATTGCTGCATTTATTACATTTGAAATTTAAAAATGAAATTCGCTGGTAACTGTCAATTTGTTTACAACTATTGTTAATTTAATTTGCGGCCGTTATGGTGAGGAAATATGTCATTGTTCTTGTAAATACAGATAATAAATTATCTACTTTGATAATACAATAAAAATTAATTTCATACATAACAAAATTATTCATTGCCATTAATTATTTAATACCAAGAGGTTGATCATTCGAAGTTTGAGTGTGCAACAGATATCAAGATTGCAAAGCTAAACATTACACAAAATTTCAAAAGATTTCAGAAGATAACATTGGGGTTTGAAAAGTTTTAAACATTTTTAACGTTTCTAAAGTATTTCGAAATATTTCATGGATTTCTAATTGCTTAAAGCCATTTCAACAGATTTCAAGGACACCATGTAAATAATTGTAAAAGATTTGACAGACTTCAGGAGATTTTCAAGAATTTTGAAAGATTTAAGAAAATTGAAAGCGTTTTCAATGGGATTCAAAATATTTCACGGGACACTATAAAACTTCTATGGGCTTCAAGGGGTTTTAAAAGGTTTCAAGGGATTCCATGAGATTTCCACAGACCCCAAAGTATTCTCAAAGATTTTAAGGATTGCCGAAGTTTTTCAAAATATATCAAGGGATTTTACAATATTTTGAGTTATTTCAAAAGATTTTAAGAGCATTCATAGGATTTCACGTGATTTGTAAATATTTTAAGGAATTTCAGAGGATTTCTAAGAATTCAAAATTTTTTTGAATGATTCCAGTAAGATTCTAAGGATTTCATGTAATTTCAACAGATTACTTCTCAGAGCACACACATATTTTTTCGATAACGGAAAACACTCTCGGTCAATGTGACCCTGCACAATTTTTGATGGTCCACCATTTCACAATTGCTCATCCGATCAACTTAAAAAAATGTTTGGATATTCTTTAAACATTTTAAAATCAATTCATGTAGTTTGAATGTGTCATTAGAATTATTCACACATCGAAAAAAATTCATTAAAAAAGTTGCTTTTCGCCAAAACGAAATTTTTTCAATTTTTGATATTTCTGGCTAAAATGTCTGCCTTGAAGATATTCCCGATCAAAATCAATGTAAGGGTCTGAGTGACTCACACAAAGAAAAATAGATATTAAGACTCAATATCTGGATTTTTAACTATGGGACAATGATCTAAATATTTAGGTGTAATATCTTGATATTAAAATTTAATATCCAAATAATAAAGTTTAATATCTTAATATTTTTATATTCAGAGTTCCTTATACCTGGATATTAAATTTTAATTTAAAAATATTCCAGCTTGATATCTAGATCGTTGTCCTATAGTTAAAAATCCCGATTTTGAATCCTAATATCCATTTTTCTCCGTGCATAATGCGCTCCGAGGCTTCAAAGAATTGTGAGGCATTTCAAAAGATTTAAAAAAAAATCTATGGAAGTTCACTTCACGGTGGGGCTCAACCAAATTTAATTAAAAGGGGCTTGCATATGTGATTTTCTGGTTAATTATGGTTCACTGGCACCCTACTAATTTTTGTATTTCATTCCAGTACGTCACTTTAAATCAACTTAAATCCGGAAATTCACATTCGGAAACTAAGTGCTTGAAAAAAAATCAGTAGGTACATTTATAAGTTTGATTTTTCAAAAAAGAGAGTTTTAAATGATACTTTATAATATACATTACAATTTACAAAACAAGAAAATTAAATAAAAACAAAACTTTGAAGCAGCATTTAATATCAACTTGTATGCAAATTCTACATCTCATAATTTTTGAAATACAAAAATGGACTTTTTCGAAAAGGGATCAGGCAAAGATGTTAAATTTGATCTGAAAACTTTCTTGGGGTACCAAAAAACCAGAAAATTTCATATTCAAGCACCTTTCAATTAAATTTGGTTCTTCCCCACCATATTTTACGGGGTTTCAGAGAAAGTTGTAAGATTTTATAAGCTTACATAAGATTTCAAGGCATTTAATCGTTAGTAGTCATTTTCTCTTATATTGCCATATTTTATTGCTAGATTATTTACTATTTTTTCAACGAAAATAACTAAATTAGTTGATAATCGTAATCAGTATACATGTCGCTATTTTACGAGTATTTTATATTAAAAACTACTGTGTTTAAACTAATGTACTGTGTCTTAAAACTACTGTATTTGTTTAAAAAATGAAGTTTTTGTTCTGCGTGTTGTACATACAATTAGTTGATCTCGCATCTGTGGACCTTTCACAATTCTTTTGAAAGTTCAAAGATTATTACATTTTCAACGTCGAGAGCAACCTCTACCATTCTATTTACAATATAATAGGCAAACATTTTTTCATCAAATGAGGAATGGCACTTCAATAAAACGATTTTTGTATGACCCTAGTTCACGCATCTAGATATTACAATGTAATATGCTTGATAGCTCTTTCCAACCTTAAAATCCAGATACTAAAACTGCTGAATATAATTTGTTGTTTAATGCTATAACAAACTGTTTGAAATACAAACAAATGACGAGTGAGTTTATCGGGTGTAGGATTGGTTTCAGAATGCGCTTTATCGACTGAATAAAATTGAAGGGATGGGATGAGTCGGTTACCCGGGAGGGAATGGTTGTCGCAAAGGGATTGCGCGCTCTAATTGTTTATAAAGCGATTGCATGATTCCCGTGTAACGTAGGCAAGGGTGATTGGGTTTTATGGGTTAATAGGTGACGACCGTCCACCCATTTACCATCTGCCATCTAACATCTCACATCCACCCTCACCTCTCAGCTCCCTAAACAGATACTCTACTGCAACTTCTCTTGGCTCGACTCCCATTCCCGAGAAACCAACTGTAAGTTTAAGAGCACGAGACACGATAGCTCTAGAGTCTAGAACTGCCCGGGGTCGATATTTCCAGAGCAAAGTGCCTTCCTACCCTCTCCAGCGATTCCTACCTTTCTTTCTACCTACTTGTTCCATGAGAGAACAATGCCCGAGTCGAAATCTTGCCCTTATTTTGAACCTGCAACTCCTAACTTATTTGTAAACGGATAAAATTGATTGGGGAAAGATTCCACAAAATTTGCGTAAAGCTGGGACGTAGAGACATTGGGGAAAACTAACGTTATTTCGGTAAATTTGAAAACTATTTTGCCTGGTTATTAAATAAAACATTTTAAAGTCTCCTATTACCTTTGAAAAAATACCCAAAGTTGAGTCAAACGAGTGGTTGCTCAAGGGAACTGGAAGGGGAAACAACACGTGAAGGCGGTGACTGGATTGTTGTCAAATACTCGAAAAAGTAAAAATAGTTATCAGAGTTTGTAGCGCAGTGGTTAGAGAGTTGAATTTTAATCCTAAGGGTCCAGCGTTCTTTTTTCTTAATAGAATTCGTTTTACTCAACTGCATTTAAAAGTTTCCCGAAATACCTCTATAGCCCGAGTTTAACTCAAAATTTTCGGAATTTTCCCCCGATTAATTTTCTTCATGTAGGCGTTAAGAGCAGTAAAATAGGTTTTGAATAAGCAATAATTCCAATACTATTTACCTCCTGTAATGACCCTAAAAATGTCAGAAAATTCCACTTTTTCCCAAGTCTAGCTTCAAAATAGGATCTTATAATTACGTACTTGCTGTCAACCCCACACCGAGAAAAAAAGTTACGATAACAAAATAATTTTGTTGCATAGTTTTTGTTCCTTTAAAAAATTTTTTTGCTGCGATTACCAAATATTTGGTTGTGATTACTAAAAAAGTTGTTGGTGTAAAAAAACAATTTATTTGGCTCGAACCGACATTTTTGACCAGTTCCGTTTATTACTTATACTAAAGCATTTAATTGTTCGTACCAAACACGCAAGCGCGCATGCGCAGACGTCCGAAGTCCCAGTTTTCAATATTAAATACGTAAGGTTTATTTTTTGGGGGGTGAGCCCAAAGCATTTCTTACGTAAGTAAATTTTGTGAATACTTTTTAAAATTGTACAGATCCCTTAACATTTTTATTAATCATGTGAAAATTCTTTGAAATCCTTTGAATGTGATGGATATCGTACATGATCTCTAGAAACGCCTTTAAAACGATTCAGCTCGCTGGAAATCCCCTAAAACACTTTAAAAACTGTAAATATACTTTAAATCTTCAAAATCCCATTAAAATCCCATGATATCATTTAAAATCCCTTAACAATTGTAAACGTCAATAATATAAATGATATAATTATTACGACGTTAAGATACGATACGTGTTAATGTATTAAAATTAGAATTGATTATTTTACTTATAATTGTGCTTTTAATTAATGATTATCTACTGTAGGGTGGTTCCTCCTAACCTTTTTTGTGAACGCAGGGAACGCAGTACCCTCTACTGGGGTTTAAAGTTTAGTGAATATTTTTGTTCTAGGGTATACAATTTTACAGTCTTAGTTTAAAAAATAGATTTCCGCTTCATCAATATTATGATAAAACGTTCAGATCCTAGGATTTGTAAGGTGGCCGCTACCCGACACTGTTTTCGAATAACTTTTTTTGGTCCTCAAGTAAATTGCTTTTTCTCCTGTCTAATAGGATTTTTCTTTGAATATCTGTTTTAAGTTGTTCGTATCAGCACTATCATTATAACTAACGTTATATATTGCTAATTCCATCGATACCAGGTGGATTGTTAATAAAAAGGCTTAAGTGGCCACTAACCAATTCTCCCCTACATGACTGGAAATAATACAAAATCAAATCATTTGTTTATTACCATGTTCAAAAAAATATTAATGGTTTATATTTCGTCATTTTTCCTTACAAATATTCTTCTCATAGAAATGTTCAGGTTTTTACATTTTTTTACTTAGGAAAAAAAAGTTTTTCAGCTGTTCAGCACTGCAAACAACTATTTTTCACATAATTAACCGTTTATATAATTGTTTACATAATTATATAAAAAACAGCATCAAATTAGATTCTGGAATTCGTCCACTTTAGGTTCCAACAATTCAAAGTAGGGTCAGAATTAAATCTGATAGATTATATAGTCAGAATATAGTAGAGTGGTTTAAAAAACATCAACTTTTAAAAAGTTACAGTATACCTTGATATTTTTTCTAAGTTATAAAAAAGATCACAGTGTAAATTTCTGACAAATCGGAGTATATTTAGTGCTCCCAAAACGGCATTAAAGCTTTAATAGAGAATATCTCTCAAATTAGTAGAGATAAGTTGTTTTAAATATAGGTCTCTGAATTCTTCTTTGTTTCTTCTATAATTTGAGGTTATTTATGGACTACAATAATCTGATCATATAAACAACAACATGAAAAATACACCAAATAAATTTTATCAAGATCTTATCAAATTTACCAATACACAATATTCATCTATTGCAATTTTCTCTAAAATCAATATTTTGTAAGTTATTATTTGTTTAAAGGGTACTTTATATATATATATATATATATATATATATATATATATATATATATATATAAATTATCTGTTCAGTAAAATTCAACAATAAAAACTTGTAAAACACAATATGTTTTGTATTGTTGAATGTTATATTTTCAGTTGTTTTTTATAATATATATCTCTCATGAGGCTTCAGAGCTTGAGCTTCCACATTTTTGAACCCATTTTAAACCGCTTTGTATCTAATAATTTTTTGTCTTACATCTGGAACCCGTCTTTGATCACCTCTACTATTTGAAGAATAAGCTGCTCTTTTTCTTCGATTTTCGTGATGGACTTATTGCAAGTGGCTGCAAGAGCAATATCTCATTAAGCATAATTATTTATGAATTTGAATGATTTTATTGTGTCTCTTGCTTTCTGAGAAGGTTTGAGCGTTTGGCATTTTTCAACATCCTCTTATAAAAAAGAAGTGTCCAATTTTAGACTTTGAAATAAAATATAAGATGCAAGGCCAATAAAGGAGGCAAGTGACTTCTTAGCGAAGTTACCTTTTCCTTTTTACTTAATGGATCCAATTTGTTTCTGATCTTTGGAGTATTCTTTCAAAAGACAAACCATTAGATGTTTCGTTCCATTGGCAACTAATTTGGAAAAAAAGCAAAGAGGAACCATTTCTTGGCTCAGATATCACAAATGACGATGAATTGTAGTAAGAGCTGCTTTAGACATTTTTTCTGCTGCAGAAATTTTGCTCGATACCTCAGGAGAGGTGCGTTATAAAAAACAATTGAAAATATAACATTTAACATATATTGTGTTTCACATGTTAGTAAAGTTTAATGCTACTCAAACAATAACTTTCAAAATATTGACTTTAGAGAAAATTGCAATAGATCAAAATTGTGCAGATTTATGAGAGGAATATGATCGTATTGGTGAATTTGATGAAAAAATTGTTTTTCTTGTACCTTTCATATTGTTGATCATATGTTGAGATTATAGTAGTTCATAAATAATCTCAAATTATAGAGGAAACCCATAACAATTCAGAGACCTATATTTAAAACGACTTATCTCTATTAATTTGAGAGATATTCTCTGTTAAACCTTTAACGCCATTTGGGGAGCACTAAATATACTCGTTTTTGCCTTTAATTCATACAGTGATGTTTTTTTGTGATTGAGAAAAAACATATCAAACTTTACCGTAACTTTTTAAAAGTTGATGTTTTATGAACCACCCTATTATATTGCTTCAAAGTAAGGTTTTCAGTTTGACGACTATGGGTTTAAAAATTGAAAGTATGGCCAGTACTAGATTGAACTGAAGTCAAAAATGTGCCTAATGTTTCATTCTGTAGGAATTAAAAGCTGAAAGTATAGGGGCTAAATTTCGACCTGGACATGGCCACTCTTTCCTCTCCTAGCCATCTCATATTTTTCCTTTTTCTTTGCTACCTCTATCAACAACGCCTATGTCTACTGTTATAGTCCACTATACTGCACTGTAGACATTGTACTCTATTCTTCCCCTGCTTCTTTGACCTACTGCGGTGCACTATGCACATATATAGGTGTACTATGTACCCTATGTAACATCGTATACGATCGAAGAAAACACGAGGCGCTGAGTTAGAAGCTTTTAATTAAGAGATTTTGGTTACTTTACGTATTCACTGGTACTCTTTGGCATTCGCTTCAGTGTCTAGATGGTGCCTATTCTAAATACACGGTGTTGTGCAAACAGAAATATCACTTCAATAAATTCTGTGCTTTAGAGACTGGTCATATAAATCTCAGAAAACATTCCGGGTCTTTGAGGTCAAAGGACTTACAACGAGATAAATAACGCTCTTTGCCTTAGTTTTTATTCTTTAATTATTATACCTACTTTATATTCAAGGTTGAACTTATTTTTGATAATAATAGAGAAAGAATAAGATCTTAAGGAAATCAAAATATGGTATTTTTTAACTATAATTCATCGAAAAAAAAGTATTCCGGTAACACCGGAAATGATTTTAATGGTATATGGTAACAAATTTATAACATAAGAACATAAGAAATGGGTTATTTCTTTACTTTAGTACACCTTTCTTGCAAAGAATTTATGAATAATATAAATGGTTCGTTATTTGGTTTGTAGAAATACTCAAAACATATTCTCCAGATGTACACAAACTAAAGAGCGTTTTTAATGCGAAGGATGTAAAAAATGTCTTCTAAGGAACCAAAAATGTAACTTATTGAAAATTTCGATTAAAAAATGTCCCGTCTACCGCATTTCTAAAGTAAATTTTTAATAATTCTAAGGAATTAATTTAAGTTTCAACTTAAAGTAATGGATGAAAACTGAGAAGAAACGAAATGGAAATTATACCGTCCGAACAATAAAATCAAACCAATTTAAAGGTAACCTTTATTGAAACTAGTTAGTTAGTTAGTTGTAATGTAGGCGGGGGGCACGCGAGGTCCCACCCCTGGCGCTCAAGCTATCAAGCCTATTGTACCATACTCGTGTTTATTCTCAAGGTAGTACTCCGAATCCGGCCATCTTTCGCTGAGTGTTTTTGGATCTCGGTGGGGTTCGTTGTTACCAACGTTCTGAGATTATACCTCTCAGATGCCAGGCATACTTATCGCACAGTAAATGACGTCCTACTTTGTTGATCCGGCAAAGTGATCCTCACCCACTCTGCCATTCGGCAGCCTCCCTTAGCAGGCCGCAGAGAGGAGATACAGCCAGACTAGGGTGGACGGAGCGATCCTTCTGAGGTCATCAGTTAGATGCACAGATGCGAAGCACTGTCCTGGTGTGTTATGTAAGTGTATGCATGTGTGTTCATTACTCGAAGCCATCCAGCGACCACCGAGCGGAGGTCCCTCGAGAGGGCCTGCCTCTACGCAAGAAGATCGCTGAATCATTTTCGTGTCTTCTCGAAATCGGCTTCGACCCCCAAGGTTAGGCCCTCGAAAGAGCCCATTTATCCTTGGCAAGGCACCAGCTTTTTCTGAGGGGACCTACAGTTTGAGGTGGGTTCCGAACCACCGAAGCCCCGGTAGAAGTAAATAGAAAAATTTGCATTGGTACCCGGCTCAGGGATCAAACCCCAGACCTTCTGCATGGAAGTCTGACGCGCTATCGTCTGAGCCACCGAGGCTTCTTATTGAAACTAACAAAAATGTGAAATAGTAAGAATCAAAAGCAAACTAAATGAAAAAAAAAAAAAATTTTCAATCTTGGAAAGGTCTGAATATGAATAATTTTCAAATTTAAAAGTTCAAATGTTTTCACAGTTGAGACCAATTTAAAAAGAAGAACAAAAAATCAAACGATGAAACCAAGTTCAAAAAAATGCAAGTTCAACACAATATAAATCAAGAAATACGAGAGATAAAACGACAAAAAAAGCAAATGCAAATGTCAGGAAGAAAACGAATACATGTATCATACAAGAAATATTGAAATAAATGGTTATTGGTAAAAGATCGTTTTGCCCCAGAGGAACTTTTTGTCCCACTCCCTCCGACTTTCTACGTTTCCTAAGACACTTATTTGCATAGATAAAATGTAGTTCAAAATAATGCTATTCTTCTGAATTTGTTATATTTTTTCAGAAATCTTTTGTCGTTTATACCAAATAATATGCGACATTCCAAAAAATAAATTTATTATTGTTAGGTATGCAAAATTGTATGAAAACGAATAAATAAGTTGATATATTCAAGAGCATCAGAGTTTTTCATTTAATATCGTTGACTCATTTTAAAGTTGCAATGATTTCTTAATAACTAAAAATTACGTTTGTTATGCAACAGTAAATAGTACATATTTAAAATATATACCATTGTACTTAAATAATGATCGATGTTAATTAATATTAATAAACAATTTCGTTTCATATTCAGTTACTGAAAATATAGTTAGTGAAATAAACTACTTTTTATTTCAATTAAATATTATAGAAAATTTAAAGCAACTTTTCTATTGAATCATAGGTTACGCTTCTTCTACTTGAAGAAATTATTATTTGAATTTTGGTTGGTAATTGTTTTCTTCCAAGATAATTAATTATAACTTTCGCTTTCAGTATATAAAAATATCAGTAGGTATATATCTTTTTCTCTAAACTAGATAAAATTGTCGTGAAAATGAGAGAATTTCGGATTTGATACACAGTGCACTAATTATCTGAAGACTAATGACCCCACATATTTAATCAAAGGTTAGATTCAAGAAAAAAAAAAAACGAAGTGATTTACAATGAGGAAGACTTGCCGTTAGCAACCTATCCTTTCTAAATGAAAACGGATCCGCAATTCAAGCAATCTATTATCTAATAAGATAGACAGATTTAATGTAGCTTAAAGATAAACCTTGCTCGGTTAGCCCGGTCGAATTAAACGAAACGCGATGGAGCAGTTTGCATCTATATTTTCTCGGTCGCATCGTATTGTCACGTTTTCGATTATTCAATCCATTTTGCCAAAGGTGCATTTAAAACCATAGAATATAACGCATTTCTTGAACACCATATTTTTGGCTTAAATCTCCAGAAAAAGCATTCGAAAATTAAATTTTTTGCAAAACTGGATAGTAACGGGATGACTAGTCGTCGCAACATTTCGGGACGACGAGCCAAACTGAAAAAAAATATTTGTCAATCATCCCGAATTTCGGGGTTATGAGACACTTCGTAATTAAATAACATTTGGGGTGAATTGAATTATATTTTCTAAAACTGACTGGTTTTTTTTTAATTTGTTACAACCAACATGATTTAAAATTAGGCATGTTTTCAATTAGGGATTCTTCCAATTAGTACTGATCTAATGTGTACTCTATTGTTGATTTTTAAATAATTTGTAAACATTATTATGCCAAATTTTAACTACATTCAATATAAATAATTCTTTATGTAGCTTGATACAATTTTTATTTATCTCTAATTAAAATTGTTTTTATGCCAATTCCATTAATTAAATTTTTTTTAAACCCCAGTTTTTATTTAATCAAGCGAATAATGCAAAAGGGTCAATTTAGCTAAATCACTGATGGACAAACTCCGAAACGAGATAATCCTCAAAGAATGTGGTACAGGAGAGACACTAGTTGACATATGGAAAAGAAATCAGTTAAGGTGGTTCGGACATGTTGAAATAATGAAATATGAACGACTGACCAAACAGGTGTATAAAGGTAAAGTAAATGGCAGAATGCCCAGAGGTAGGCCGCCGAAAGAATGGGTAGAACCTGTGAATGAGACATTAATCCGAAGAGACATAAGAAGTCATAGAAGCACGAGAGCTTGCATGAGAAAATTCATGGACCTGAAGCAAGCTAGAGTAGTATGCCAGGAGAGAAAAGTGTGGCGACAAATAGTTTGTAAACAGAGTGACAATAGAGTGAATGACGCCTGAAACAAAGACCTTGGATACTAATGGGCCCAAGTGGGGAACCATACATAACAATTTTGTGAGGTTCTTCACTTGGGGTGATCCCTAGAGAGATTGATCAGCAACCTGGGTCGGAGCAGTGTTGCCGAACGAACGTATCATTTACATAAACAACACGAGAATTCTAGATCAATCTGAAATATCTATATCTTACACCTATATACCTATCTACCTTATACCAGTACTCCCATCTACACACTACTATTTTCCAATCGAGCAAATCACGCCTACCCCGAAAGGGAAATGGCCTAATGGTATTATAATAATAATAATATCGTAGGAAAATGAGGATTCACGTAAGCTGGTTTGGAGAACTTTTCTATCTATCTTAAAACTTTTTAAAAGTACAATCAGGGACGAAAGTATGGGAGAGGAGGGTACGTTGGTGCACCTAAAATAAAATGTGAATTTAAAAGAAAAATATACAACCATAAATAACACAGGCACACAACAAAAAATAAATTGAGGAGCCAAAAAAGTGATCTCTATAGCAGTGTAGTATTGGTCTAGCATAGTCAAAATCTGCATTAATTGGAATTTTCTGCTTACTAGTTTTGTTTTATTCGAGTTTGAATTTTTAGTTTAGGCCAAATTATACCAAGTAGGCCACCATAAATCGAAAGCCGTTTTTTTTTCGCTGTAAAATTAAATTTTTAATAGCCTTTATGTTCGGAAAGATTTTCCCAGGTTTTGGTCACAACAATTTTTTGTGTGAAAGTTATTAACAATGCAAACTTAATGTTACAACATGATTCACAGTTTTTTTTGTGAACGGCTAAACGGATTTGTATGATCCTTACGTTTGTTTAACACAACGTACAATCCAGAAATCTTCCTACTGAATGAAATAACATTCATTTATTCACACAATTACCAATTGTTCATCAACAAATTTCACTTTTATTCTCTTACAAGAAAAAATTTTTTTGCACGTTATTCTACTTTTTTTCTGGAGAGAAATCCGAAAAAAATATACTTGGGATAATTTGACCTCAACTAAAAATTCAAACTCGAATTTTAAAAAAACTGGCAAGCAGAAAATTCCAATCAATTGATCAATTGATATCTTGACTATAGTAAGTGAAAGAATATTTTTCAATAAAAAATATATAAAATAGGTTAATTTTAGTTTATCTGGAACACTGCACCTGCGTCAAGACAATAAATTAATAATTAATTGAATAACATAACTTATATTTAAATTAAATAGCTCACTTGTAATACTTTATTTTAATTTCAAGTCAATTTAGAGGTAATATGGGTGGATATAATATAATAATATATAATATATATAATAATATTATATATATTATATAATTTAAAAAAAAAGGTTTAAACAACCACCGCAGGGTCCCACTGAGATCAACAGCCATCTAAAAAATGACACCGGCTCCCAGTAGAACCGCGGTAAATCCCACTTATGGCCACGTCTCACAACCGTGAGATGGGTGGTCGCAGGGCACGATGAAATCAAAACTGCAGGCCGGCGAAACACTCGTGTGTCTTGAGGACACGAAGCGACCCAAGGATGACAGCTTTCTGCATCCATCTCGCAAGTGCCTTGGCTTTTTTTTTGGCACGCGGGTATGGCTTTAAGGTTACGAACCAGTGATATTTTCGCACCTCCGAGAGCACCTATCACAAGGACAATTACTTGTACCTAATATTTTGGGTACAGTCGTTGTAGCTCTCTTTTAAGGTCTTGATGCCTCTCCTCCTCTTCTTTCTCCTTAGCAGTGATGTTGTATTCGGACGGAGCCGAGAATTCGATCACGAATATAGTTCGTTTCTCGAAGTCTTTGTGGACGATCTCAGGCCTCGAGTGTGCAACGGACCGTAATGAACAACTTCATCCAGCACATAAAAGGCTAATTTATTTGACGGAATTATTTTTCCTAATCATGAGCTTAAAGATCAAATATATCATAAAAATTATGGATGAGGCAGGTTAACGTAAAATGTGAGTTATTTATGGATTGAATTCACGTGCTCTGAAAATAAGGAAAAGTTGTCGAAAAATGCTATAAATAAACTTGTTATTAATTTTTTTTTAAATCAACCGATTGGGAATTTTTAATCAATTAAATACATATTATGCAAAAATTCTAACGATAAAAATACTTGCGTGAGCTTAACTATTATAGTTTCTTTATAAATAAGGATACTATACTATATCTGAGCATTGACATTTTTAGAACAAAAGGACAAAAAAGTGTCCCTTAAGTTTTGGAAGCCGAAAAATAATTTTCGGGACAAAGTATTAGAAAAGTTCCATTTTATTTTATTTTAAAAATGTTTACAACTGCTGGTGGGAATTTTTTAGGTGTCCAAAGTGTTGAAAACGTCCCACTTATTTATTTTTTTATTTTGAGGAGAAATTTTTTATAACAAAAGTACCAGATAAGTCCCACTTATTTTTTTCTATTTTTCCAAGCCTTAAATAATTGTTGGGACAAAATTACTAGAGAGGTTCCTTTTTTTTCAAAAATTTTAAAAATGCTGACGGACTTTTGTAGAACGAAGGTACCAACAACTTTTCACCTAATTTTTATTTTGAGTATGACTTTTTTGGAACAAACGCACCAGAAAGTCGGACGTAATTTTTGTTTAATCTTTGCAAACCCTAAATAATTTTCAGGACAAAAGTACTAGAAAATTTTTATTTTATTTTTTTGGACATTTTTACAACTACTGCCGAGACATTTGTCCTGCTCAAAAAAAATAATAAGTGGGATTTTTCCTGTACTTTTGTTCCAAAATAGTCTCAGTGATACGGGACATACTTCAACTTAGTCCTATTTCAGCAGAACTTTTTTGGGATATAAATCCCATCAGCACTTGTGACAATTTTGAAAAACTAAAATAAAATGAAACTTTTCTAGTTCTTTTGTCCCATACATTATTTAGGACTAGTAAGATGTTCAAAACTAAAAACTTAAGTGAGACTTTTGCAGTACTTTTGTCCCAAAAAAGTGCTGGTGAAACGGAACATATTTTGAACTTTTTTTGTAGGGGAGGTCGGGGGGTTGTTAGACACGGGGGGTCGTGAGACACGCTTACAGCTCTGAAATGAAAAGCGTGACATCTACCGGATGAATGCTAAACTTCTTACTTGTTTTCAACCTCCCTTTCCGTATGACAAATGTCACATTCATGTGGATTATTTGTTTATTCTCAGATCATCACTCCAATTGTATGATCAAAAGTTTTTTAGACTGTTTACGTTTGCAGTGTTTTACTTCGTTTAACAAACTAATTACAACAGTGAATGTGTACAAAACATTCCTTGGTGAGTAGACTTTTGACACGCGAAGCGAATTTTATTTAAAAATTCAATACATCCATAAAGCAGTGTCCAAATTGAAAATATAGGAACTGGGGGGTCGTGAGACAACGTTCTCGGGGGGTTATGAGACATGCTGTAATCTATGAGCGTAATCGAAATATGTCCGACCCTGAAGATGAAGACTTTTGCATCATTTGCAAAGATCTTATGCCAAAAAGATTAAACAGAAACAACTCGATTCACTGTAATAGCTGCGACAGACCTGTTCATTTGAAATGTGCCAATCTAAAAGCCAGCTATTACACCTGCATTCATTGTGAATCAGATTAACTTAATATTTTTTTAATTCACCTACTTTTCTTCGTATTTTTATATTCACTTCCAAACTATTTTAACTCTATTATATTGTAGACTACAAAGAAAGCCTTTTTAAAGATTAAAATAGAAATTATTTTGATGAAATTAGGCTATTTTCTTTCTAATAAGTTTCTGTCTCACAACCCCCCGAACATTTCGAAAATCCAGAAAAAACAATTTTTGGTCAAACAGGCAAAACTAAGACATCTTTCTAAAATTTCAACTAATTAATCTCTTGTATAAGTGTTGTTACACTAAATAATAGTTTAAAAAATTTAATGGGCAGAAAAATGGCTTTTCTATTATATTTTTGGTCCAAAAACAAAACCCGTCTCATAACCCCCCGATCTCCCCTACTCTATTCCTATTTCAGCAGTATTTTTTTAAAATAAATCAAATAAAGTTTGGAAATATTATTTCAAAAAGTTAAGTGCGACTTCTGTTACTTTTACTCTAAAAAGTTCTGCTCAAAATGAAAAAAAAATAAAAATAAGTGGTCCTTTCTCGACACTTTTGTACCACAAAAGTCCCATCAGCACTTGCAAAAATTTGGAAAAAATATGAAATAGACCTTTTCTAATATTTTTGTCAGTTTTTGAACTTTTAAACAATTTTAAGAAAAGTGTGTACTTAAGTACTAATTTGTCTCATACCTCTTACTTTAGCGGGACTTTATCCGGGATCCCACTGGGTCTCAATGGAATTTTTGTTCATTCGCGGGAAGCAAGAAATTATCCGAATTTTTAACTTAATAAATATTCAATATTTAATATTAGTCCCAGGTAAATAATGACAAAAATATTTCCACCATTTGTCTCATAAGAAAAAACATTTATTTGTTATATCACAGGGAACGACATCTACCTACTTTACTTTTGCATTATACATATATATATATATATATATATATATATATATATATATATATATATACTTTACCCACATCGGGGATCTGTCGCTATGCTCGAGCCATGCAGTATCTAATTACACGGTTAACTTGAAATCCTAGACATACCCAGGGGTAATGTTTATAATTCGTCTGAGAGCTATCAAGCAGTTCACCTCCATTTTCCCTCATCCATTAATGGTGTCCAAACAGGATAAATAATCCAAATCAAAGATTTGAAAAAAAAGCAGAGAGAATTCAGATATAAACATAATTATAATAGGATTTCTTCAAACAAGAAATTATATCGATACATTAAAATAACAGCATCAAATAGGAAAAATGAAACAAAATCAGTGGGAAGAACTATCTATTTAACCAGAATTAACAAATAAACCTATGCTACCCTGTTTCTAAAGAACACCGTTAATTGAGAAATGAATGAAATCGAGAAAAGCGACGAAAACTGTTTGAAGCCGGCAACTTGAGTTACCGGTACTCTTGCGATCAGAACCCCGGAAATGGTCACGATAATTCTGAAGGATATCGTCAATTCAAACAAGAATAATATTGATTATTATTATCGTAATTAAATTCATATTAGGTTATTACCTAATGAATTTTTCATTAGTATTTAATATACTGTTTAGTAATTAATGTTAATCAATGTGTAATTATTTTGAAATAATATTACTTAATACATATTTGAAATACTTGAAAGCGAATACAAATAACATCAATGTAGCAACACTATCATTACTAATTGTTTTTATTATTTTATTAATTATTATACTGATACAGATAACCATAAAATCATAAAAATAAAAATTTTAAACGTTTTAAGCATCTTTATTTAAATAATGACATTTAAATTAACATTGGTTTAAAATTCATGCTTTTTCATTACATTGCTTTGTGGCTAAGAAACAAAACGATCCTATACAAATATCTGAAAAACCTTGGTAATTCATGAAATATTTGGAAACAAATATAATTGACGTTGTTGAATGCTGATTGTTGATTATTGTAATCTATTTATCTTTAAGGGACGAAATATAAATATTTGAAAGCATGTTTCAAGGTATTGAAAAATGTATAGGAAATCTAAAGGAATGCTTACATTTGAAATAAATAAATTTATTCAAAATATATATTTGCTAAAACAAGAATTTTTTAACTCAGTAGCCCTTTAATCTGAATAAGGTTACAACTATATTTTTTTTATTATAAGAAGTTGTACGCTCCGGAAGCTACGATCATGTTCCCTTAAAGCAACCAATCCCGACGCAACTGGAACGTGTACGTCAACCAATCCTGCTCCTTCTATCCCAGAAGGTAAGCAAGAGCGGGAAATTTACGCGAGATAACATCGGGCAACACTGTTCCTTGGAGTCAGGTCTCTAGCCGCGGATGATCTTACGCGGCAGACGGGACAGTTGGAGATGAAAGTTTCATCTGTGGATACCTTTTTATAGCTACCAATCTTTGTAAAATGTTACGAAAGACAGTGTTGGCGGACCAGATGAAGTGATCCCAGCAGAACAACCTTTTGCATCCGGTTCGCGATGAAATGAGCCTGACGCTGGCAAGCCGGAATCTTGTTGAGTTGGCTAATAAATGAAGCTTTCATATCTCCAAGACAACTGATTATGAGAACTACAAGATGGACTTTGTAGCCTTGGTACAGCCTGCTCAGCTCGAAAAGAAGTGCTTGATATTTCGTCCGTTTTTCTTCCTCCTTTGCCGTGATATTACCATCGGCTGGTGCCGAGACTTCAATCACGTAAATGATCTTCGTCTTCAGATCTTGGAGGATAGTATCAGGCTTTGTAGCACTGGTCCGTTGAGTGGTAGAGAATGAAAAATTCCAGTAGATCTTACACTGTTGTCGACAACGGCCTCGAGTTCCCCCTGGGCGTATAGCAAGACGGGAAATAGATCAACACCATAGAAGTGCCTAAGATGGTAATATAACACTTTTAGAGCCCTATTGAGTCTCTCTATGTGCCCGTAGCATGCATATTTTGAGCATCCACTGAGAACATGTCCAAGTGTTTCTGGCTCTTGCTTGCTTTCCCGGCAGTTGGCATCGCCTACAGCAGGGGTCTCCAAAAGTAAATCCTGTATCTACTAGCGATCCAGCGCCAATAGGTCAGATCTACTCAGCTTTGACACAGAACTGTCAAGAAGGATGCCCATCCTTTACCTGCGTCGAAGTGCCTCAAAGAGTTCCATCTTGCACAGCAGAAAAAATGGGGCCCTCGAGATTTAGGTTTATGAACTAATAATAATATAAATAAATAACCCTTTCAACTAATATTTTCTTTCACGGGGTCATGAATTTTCTCTCAGTTTCTCATCGAAAAAAACTGGTAGATCCTAAAAATAGCCAGTCGATCCTGGGTCAGGCTGCACCTATAAATTGTGAAGACCCCTGGCCTACAGGTGCATTCATTATGCGCTCGCGGTAAACTAAGGTGTCTATAACGCCTTTTGATAGGCAAAAAGCCTCAGTCTCCGATCTCGATCCAGCAAACTTGAAAAACATGTTGGAAGACCCATCAATAGCTCTTTTCTACGTATAATGCCGTAGAATTTACCATGAAGGGGCTTGTCAGCATGTTCTCTTTGTAGAAGCGAATGTTTTGCTTCCTGTACACGACTTTTGAGCACCAAAGGTAATAGTGATGCTAGGCCATGTGTAGTGTCGCTGGAATCAAATGGGAGACCAAGCTTCCCCGCGGCCCTATCTGCGGCACGGTATAGAAACGCCGCAGCATTGACGACTTCGTGTTGATATACGAGTCGCATAAGAGAATCTGTGCTATGTAGAACTGAGCAGGCTGTAGCCAGAACCGTTCTTTGATGAAGAAACTCCAAGCTTAGTAAGCTTCTACCTCCTTTATCTCGAGGGAGGTATATTCGAGGTACGGAAGATCTGGGGTGATGACTTCAATGGATTGTTATCATCTTGCATGTGCTTCGGTCAAGTTGCTTCAACTCATCGACGTTTCACTTTACTGCACCAAACTTGTGTGTAGAGCAGGATAGGGACGGAAAGCATATTGGTAGCCTGGATCTTATTTTTCCCAAATAATTCGGAAGCCCAAATTTTTCCGAGAATCTGGCGATACCTTTTTTCAAGGGCCGTTTTTAACACACGCACATTTTTGGTTTCCGCTTGCGGTAATCCAAGATATGTATATGTTTCTCCATTATCAAGATGTTGAATGGTATTTTCTTCTATGAGTTTAACATCCTGATCGTCACGCGATGGTGTAGTTTCTAGTCTTTCTTGGTGTAGGTGGACGCAGGCACACTTGTTCAGTCCAAAGCTCATGCCAATCGCTCCAAAGTACCTATTTACCGCCACCACAAGGATGTTAAAGTCCTCTTTTGAAGAAGCAAAGAGTTTAAGGTTGTCCATGTATAAAAGATGATTGCCCTTATATTCTCTTCTGTTCGGCGGGCCACATAGGTATCCAGAGCTTTTGCCGCGGAGCACAATACAGTTAGATACAGGCAAGAGGGAGATGCAGAAAAGTATCGGACTTAGAGAGTCTCCTTGGAAGACCCCCTCTTATATGTGATATAGCTGGTAGTCACTTGTTTTTTGTCAGACGTTATGACAAATCTTGTCCACTACAAGAGCATCAGCTCTTTTATGCATCTCACTATTTTTCGATGCACCTCTAGGCACTCAAGGAGCTTGATAAGTAGCTCATGATTCGTGTTCTCGAATGCCTTATGGTATTCAATGCAATCAACTATAACACTATTGCATACCGGCTCGATAGATGTTAATATCCTCTCTTTATGGATGCCAGCGAATAGCTTGTAGCTGGTGTTTAAACAAGCTATGGGCCTGAAGTTCTTTGGACTCGACAAATCTCTGGTCTTGGGGACCATACCGTGCATCCCTCCACTAGCCACGGCGGGATAAGTTGTTCTCCGTTTAAGAAAGTAGTAAATATACGAGCTAGATTTTGGTGCGTAGAAGTGAACTTCTTCCATTGCCATTGCCTGGTCGTCGCCCCGGTTTGGTCCTATTGGATTGATTGATTGATTCAAAGACTACAAAATCCATTATTATTATTATACCATCAAGCCATTTCCCTTTCGGGGTATGCGTGACTCACTCGGTGAGGAAGGGAGTAATGTGGGCGAGGGGGTATAGATTTTTAGATTGATCTAGAATTCCCGTGCTATTTATTTTCCCCAATACCCGCGCCGCAACTTGCGACTTACACGTTTGGTCAGAAGAATCTAAGTTGGTCTTTACTCGATTGGTGACGTCACAGCGAATTAATGTGGCATTTAGTCCTCTAGAGTACTAAGTAATGCCATGCGCATCCTCAATCTACCCCTTCTCCCTGAAACTGCTCATCGCACCTCAGATTCTTCTGAACGAAAGTGGTCGATCGTTCCAGCGCGGTGATTGGGGAAAAGCATATTGTGCAACGAGCGGGATACTACGCTGTATCCCGCTTGTTGTACAATCTACTATAAATAACACGTTCATTCTGCAACACTGCTCCGACCCAGGTTACTGATCAATCTCTCTAGCGTTCACCCCAAGTGAAGAGCCTCCCAAAGTCATCATGTTAAGTTCCCCACTCGAGCCCATTTATGTCCAAGATCTTTTGTTTAAGGCGTCATTCACTCTATTGACACTCTTCGTCATGCATTTCTTATAAACTATTTGTCGCCACTATTTTCTGTCTTGGCATACCTCTCTAGCTTCCTGTACGTCCATACATTTTCTCATGCAAGCTCTTGTGTTTCAATGGCTTCATATGTCTCTTCGAATTAGGGTCTCATTTACACATTATTCTAATTTAGTTTTATTCAGGTATTTTATTTAGTTAACTGCATCATTATTCTATAGATGTCTCGAGATCATCTACATCATTATATTAAACTATATTGTAATTTATAAACAAAAAATGTTTGTTTATGAACCAAAAATGTCATATAATATTCTAAAAAATAAAAATGAATTTGAATAATTATGTCCTTTTGAAAGAGCGTAAAAAAGTTTTATTAATGTTCAAAATACTAATTGTTATATTATTTTATTGTACATATAGATGCATAGAAAAAACAAGCCGAAAAAAACAATCAAAACAGAAAAGGCTAGGATCGAAAAAATTTGAATCTTCCCTCCATGTTTGCCTCCGCAAGTGAACAGTTTTAATAATTATTTTTAAATTAATAATTTTTATTAATCTGGTTATGGAATTTTTCGACATAAAAACATTTTTTCTGGCCCTTAATATTACGGAAGAAAGCCGCTAACTTGTTACGGTGCTTTCCCAAATTATTTCAGCGCCAAAAAGCCATCGAATAATTTAGAGAATGCCGTTATCTCCGAGTTGACCGTCCACTTTCTCGAGTTAACAGGACTCTTGCCAAATAATTTTTGACATTATTTAGGTTAACAGCATTTTACAATAATTATACAATAATAATTTTTTATAGTATTAGCAATTTTTAAAACTGGTTTGCATAATTACGTGTAACTTTTTTTCACGATTCCATTGATATAAAAAGCACATTTTCCGATTTCTTTAGTTAACGGTGGTCTTCCAAAACCGGGCAGTATGGAGCTGTCTCTTTTCAATTTTAATTAAACTTTGCACATTTGTGAAGATATTAATAATAATGATTTTTGAATTTATTTTGTCCATATTGAAGGTTCTATGTTTCCGCTCACTTTTCGTGTGTTTTTTGTTCGCAACTCTTTCTATCATATCGATATGCCAGTTTGTTAGTATATATCATTTCACAATTTTTAAATTTATAATTTTTGACGGCTTAGCTTCAAGATCCTTATTTAAGAATACTTCAATTTTTAAAAAAAGTTTGGAGTCGTTCATTTTTAACACTTCAAGTTTGAATTCATTAATTTTGAAAGTTTCAAATTAGAAAGCATATAATTTCAAAATTTCTTTGAATGATTAAACTTTAAAGGTTCACAATACTTGAAATTTTTTGCTTTTGATCGGTAAAAATGACGGTGATTTTGTTTGACATACACATGATATGATAATTATTAATAATATATTTATTGTCTTCCAAATTTCTATAATTTCAGTTTGAAATTATTGTTTTGAATGCGCAATTCCTGAATAGTTTAATTTTTTATACCTTAAAACTGAAGCTTTGTAGCTTCAGAAGCTTGAATTCGAAAAAACTTGATTTGAATTCTCTCAATCTTTTGAGATTACCACATTCAAATTTAACAATGCTATAGTTTTCAATTAAAATATATAAAATAGCAAGTCAATTATTTTCACTGTTATATCTTTCAAAATTTGCAAGATTACGTATTGAAAGCCTTGATAGTCAGTATTAAATTTAATGATTTTAGATTCAAATATTCTGAATTGCTTTGTTTCAATTCTGAACATACACAAAAGACTTGATAGTTGCACAATTTTTAGTTTAAAGGATTCATAAATAAACATTTCTGAATTAAATGAATTCAGAATAAATTAAAAACAATGAAAACTTAAGACAATAATTTCTCAAATTCAAGCCTTAAAAGTTACAAGATTTCAGAACTAGGCATTAAAAATTGAATTATTTTTTAATTGAAAATGTTTCGAAATATCGAACGTTTCAAACTTAACTTAAATAAAAAATCTAATTAAAAGGCTTAAACATTGTGCAATATCAAACGTTAGAATCATATATTTATTTTTATATACTTATTTATTTTTTATTTTCAAGGTAATATCTTCAACTTGTCCGATATTTAGTTAAAGATTTAAAAAAATGAATAATGGAATCTTGCAAAATATTTGATAGGAAAATTTCCAGAATGAATAATAATTCTAAAATTTAGTGTTAAAAATTACACGCTTTAAATCTAAAAAGTTCAAAATAGTATTATTCAAAATCAAAATAGGTAAAAACTAAATTTTCCGAAATTCATAACTCTGTAGTTAAATAATTCCTTTAATTTCGAATGGTTACAATTTAATATTTGTGCATTTTCATGTTGAACGCTAAATTTTCCATTTTTCATTTCCATAAGTTTTAATCTTGAAATTAAAATATCACTGTTCTCGGTAATTAAAATTTTTTCCAAGTTCGGATCCATTTAATTTTGAACTTTCTTAGTAGAATATTTTCATTTTTAATGTTCCCCATTTGAAATTACTTTATTTCTAACTCAGAAGAAGAATAAAATTTACTTTTTTACATCTGGGAAAACTTGGAATTTATCAATTTAAGGTAAGAGACCCTAATAAAACGACATCTTCCAGACTAATAACCCAATTTGTTTAAAAAGATAATCGATTGCATTTCGGAAACACAAGTAGATTTTCTCTTCAGATTTATATAAAAAAATATTAAAGTAGTGTAAGATCCAAGCATGTTGTGATAATCGGAATACAAAAAATATATATAAGTATAAGGTTTTATATACCTTAGTTTGAAAAAATTCGATAAAATTCTTAATGTGTGAGTTCCAAATGTTCCATTTTTAACGTTTCGAAATGGTCCTATTCTCGAAATTTTAATCTGAAATTAATCAATTTTGGGAGCTTCTGATTAAAAAATTTGTAATTCCAAACATTTTTAATGTAAAATTATTCAATTTCAAACGCTTTTATTTAGAAATGATGCAGGCAGTTTTCAGTTTTCAGTTCACGTTTACAGTTCAAAATCGCTCTTTTTTTTTTAATTTTAAACGCTTTTAATTCAAAATTATTACTTACTGTTTTACAAAATTTGAAACTTTATATATAAAAACTTACTGATGGCACTGATGGATTTTTAATTTGTTTACATTTTTAATGTTAGGAAATAAAAATTCAGGGACGTGAATGCTTGCGTATATTTACTTCTAGTAAAAAAAATAATTGACATCTTTGTTTTTGCAATACATAATTTTTAGGGTAGAAACTACCTCCTAAAGGTGAAATTCCAAAATTACGTTACTAAGACATCATATTGAATCCGCTATATTGAATTTTGCAATTACCTTTTAACTCGAATGGTATTTTAGGAGTTTTTTAGGTTGCTAAATTCAAGTCTGAGGTCAGAATTACAAAATCCAAAATGGTACATTCAATATAGCGTTTTCGTACTATCAGAATTTAACCCTTGAGGGATAGTTTCCACCCTTAAAATTGACATATTTTTTTATTTTGGCCTCTAAGAGGGTATTTTCTAAACCGGAATTATCCATAACCAAATATTAAAACGTTTAGTATGAGTATTTTGACTACCCATTCAATATGAGTCTATCTGGGGAATAGTCTCATACACGGGGCTGCCAGAGGATAGAATCATATTGGATGGAGGCGTCTATTTTTCACGATTAAAAAGTGACACGGTCCTTCCTAAAAAAACACTAATATTATTCTACAACTATATATAGTTAAAAGTTTGTCATAAGGACAACCGCAGGATTTCGCC
>CAKNYM010053339.1:59075-79653 GCA_932195095.1 Andricus curvator | reverse complement strand
ATATATATATATATATATATATATATATATGTACAGAATAATGTAGAGTAGAATAAACTCTAGTAAAAAGGAAACAAAGTAAAAAAAATGAACTACAATGTAAACTCGTCTCCTTTATCCCAAAGGGATAGTAAAATACAAAGTGTACAAAAGCTTTCGAAGAATTAAAAAAAACTTCAAAAATGTGTAGTTGTCGCCACTTTTGCAGATAATTGACCTCCTGGGAAATCTCATTTGCATTGATTTAATAACGTAGGATGAACATCGAGTTTCGCATGCTTGTTGCGTGTAAATGATTAGGTGCAGGCGTTAGATAATTAATTATTACGTTGAAGATAGTGTGATTGATAGCTTCACGCACGCCTAGGTAGACTTTGCCTTCGGAAAAGTCACTTTTCTTCCTTTGGACATTTCGGTTAAAAAAATTTTAACAGGTACCCAGCTGAAACTTTATTTCTACCTGGTTACCAATTTTCTCATTCAAACATATTTGAAATCCATAGCTATAAAGTTTGAAATTATTAACAACACATTTAAGTGTTTAAAAGATGGTTAGATAAAAGGCGCATCTAGATATTTCGGAGAAGAATCCAAGGGTGTTTTTGGGTTTTCGATCGGATGCTTAGTTTGTTTATAATATAATTAATTACAAAAAGTTTAAAATCCATAGCTATGAAGTTTGAAATCATTAACAAATGATTTCATTGCTTGAAAAATGTTTTTTTAAAAAAAGGCGCACCTAGATATTTCGGAGACGAATCCAAAGGTGTTTATGGGTTTTCGATCGGACGTTTAGTTTGTTTATATTCTTATAAATAATTCCAAAAAGTTTAAAATCCATAGCTATAAAGTTTAAAATTATTCCCAAATTATTTAAATGTTTAAAAGATGGTTAAAAAAAGCCCCACCTAGATATTTCGGAGACAAATCCAAAGGTGTTTTTGGGTTTTCTATCGGACGCTTAGTTTGATGACAATTAATTACAAAAGATTGAAATCCATATCTATGAAGTTTGAAATCATTAACAAATGATTTAAATATTTAAAAGATGATATAAAAAAGGCCCACCTATATATTTTGGAAACGAATCCAAAGATGTTTTTGGGTTTTCGATAGGATTCTTAGTTTGTTTATAATTAATTACAAAAAGTTCAAAATCCATAGCTATAAAGTTTTAACTTATTAACAATGAATTTCACTGTTCAAAAGATGATTAAGAAAAGGCCCACCTATATATTTTGGAGACGAATCCAAAGATGCTTGGGGTTTTCGATCGGTGGCTTAGTTTGTTTATAATTAATTACAAAAAGTTAAAAATCCATATCTGTAAAGTTTGAAATTAATAACAAGTGGTTTAATTGTTTAAAAAATGGGTTTAAAACAAACAAGGCCTACCTAGATATTTCGGAGACGAATCCAAAGGTGTTTTTGGTTTTTCGATCGGACGTTTAGTTTGTTTATAATAATTAATTGCAAAAGTTTGAAATTCATATCTATGGCAAACTTCAGGGTTTTAAAAACTCCGGCTATTCGTACCGATCGTTCAAAATGGAAATCTTATCATTCTAATGTTCATCAAAGTTTAATTTTTTTTTAACATTTTAAGTGATGAAAAATTCAAATTCTTTTCGATGAAAATTTAACAGATTTAAGCTTTTTAACGAAGTATCGCGCCATCCAGAAATTCCGGATGAGTAGTCAAATATTTTCCATAAGCTTGGCTAGTCATCCCGAATTTTTGGGACGACTAGTCCATTCACTTTTGCAACTGCCGTAATTTTTCGGGACGACTAGTCAGCCTTCAAATAAAAATCAGCTAAATTCTAAAAATTAAAAAATTGACCGTGGTTACGAATATTGAAATTTTTGTACGAATAACAGGATCTAAAACCGAGGAATTTCGTTAAAATCTAAGATTCGTAGAACAAATCAGCAATACAATATGTAAAGATGCTGCAAAAATTATATGGCAATTTATTTTGATTTCGAATGCAATGAACTTAATAATGCCATGTAAGTAATAGTGTTTCATTTCGTTCCATTTGTAATCAAATTAAAATAACAAACAATATCGACTTTATATCTTTACGTCGTATTTACTTTTTGTTGACTACTAACTAGGTCTATTCAACTTATTTTGTAGTAAAATTAATTAAAATTGATAGAAATAGAGTAATACATGAATGGCCTTGATTTAATTTGACTTTTGCTTCAGTTTACAACCCTGTTTTGTTCTTTATTATTTTTGCTTTCATTTTCTCTTACGAGTATTTAAGTATTATATGCAACTTTCTTTTTTTTTACTTCAAAGTATTTAAAATTGTAAACCTTTTCACATTCAATCTATCCATATCTATTTGCACATATAATTAATTTTATTGGGATTAAACCCAAAATCCAAATTTGTTGAACTCGATTATTAAATCAACTACGTAAGGAGTTAAAGTTCCTTCAAGATGATAAAATATAAAGTGTCTAAAAGGTGAGCATAACTTAATTAAAAAAGTAATATAAGGCAGGGAAAAGAATAACTAGGGCCACACTTGAGAATGACGCATTCTTTTGTTTCCATCTCCTTTATTCTTGAGTCACTTTCAGTCCAACTATTGGTTTGGTTCTGAAGAAGTAGCCAAGGACGAACCTTATTAACAATGCCTAATAAAGTGAACTACCTTCCCTGTTTGAGCTTTTCTGCGTATCTTATACGATTTTCAACAATTTATACATGAAAACTTTAATCTAAAATTGTAAAGTTCTGCCTGCAAGGTTATGCACGGAAATTCTTAATTTAGAAGTGCCAGCATTGTTAGAAAACCTGTCCGACGCGACGCTTCTAGGGTAATGGTGTTTTCAGGAAGTATAACTGGACTAAAGTACGACAAAGAATGCCTTGCGCGCACAAGAAAATCTATAAAACGAGAAATTAAAGAGCTTGGCGAAACACGCAGAACTTGGATGAAAGTTTTTTTCAAGTTGCTGCGACTGCAGGTTTGATTTGTCATTACAGGAAACTTTTGTATCCTACCTGCTGAGATAAAACCCCTTTTTAAAAAGAATACAGAAAACTTCTCATTGTGTTATATTTAATGCATTCAATATGCATCGAGTTTGCTCAAAATTGATAAAATGTAGTCTAATTTAATAAACTGTTTAATATAATCAGATGAAAAAAATGTTTAGTTGCAAAAGCACACAAATACTATGACCAAGCAAAGTGTCTCAAATATTTTTTACTTCACAACCAAAAAATTGTCTAAAATACATTCTTCAAATAATAATCAGTCCGTTAAACAATAATTCAAATAACAAAATTAAAGAAGATAATTCAACACCTCCATTTTATACTGCTCCACGTCGCGTCTGGCCCATGTAACACTTCAGGTCCTATGACCAAACGCGGCACGGAGCGGTATGGAATGGAGGCGTCGAATTCAGAATTGCCGCAAAACTTAATTTTTAAAATTCCCTGACTTCCTTGATTTTTCTCTAATCAAATTTTCATTTTCCCTGCCCATTAATACTCGAAGATCAGCATTTTAATCTTGTAAAATTTTGAACATAGAATATTTTATAAATGGAGTAAAACAATTGCGAATTAAAATTTAAAGAAATCAATTTTTTTTTTCAACCAAAAAAGATGATTTCCCTACCATGAAAGACGAATTTACATTCCAAATGGACAAATGTTCAACAAAGCAGTTAAATTTTTGACAAAAAATATGATTTTTGTTCTACAAAACTATTAAACTTTTTAACCAAACATTTGAATTTTCTACCCACAAAGATGAATTTTCAACCAAATAGTCGATTTTTTAATTTAAAAAAACATTAAATTTCAATCAAAAACAGTTGCATTTTCAACCAAATAGTTGAATATTTAAGCCAAAGAGGCGATTTTTTTAGCAGACAGTTGAATTTTCCATCAGAAAATTTTAAGTTTCAAAAAAAATAATAATTCTCTACAGAAAATCTAATAGTTGATATCTCAAACAAAAAAGATGAGATTTCTACAAAAAGAGATGAATTTTAAAACAAAGAAGACAAATTTTCAACTAAAAAAGGTACGCTTTCAATCAAAAATGGAAAAGTTACATTTTCAGTAAAAATAAATTAAACAACACAAAAAAGGAACTTTCAACCAAATAGATTAATTTTTAACTAAAATGGTGAATTTTCAAACCAAAAAGATGAGTTTTCAACGACTGAAGCTTCTGCAGTCATGAAAAAAAGTTCATCAAAATTTCAAACCAAGAAGATCAGGTATCTATAAAAAAAAGACGAATTTTCAACTAAAAAGGATCAGTTTTCAACCAAAAATTGAGAAGGTTCATTTTCCGTTTACAAAAAAATTAATTTTAAATCAAACAAAAGAATTTTCAACAAAATAGGTAAATTTTCAATTAAAGAAATAAACCTTAAAAAAAAATTTTTCAACAAAATAGTTAAACTTTCAAAGAGATTAATTTTTAACCAAAATTATAAATCTTCAATTGAAATAGTTAAATCTTCAATTCATGAAATTAATTTTCAACTATATTTCAACGAATAATGTAATAGTAAATATTTTAAGAAAAAAATAGTTTAATTTGAAATGAAAAATAGTTGAATTCAACCAAAGAATATAGATTTTCAACCAAACAGTCGCATTTTCATTAAAAAAAGATGAATATTTTACAAAAGCAGATGAATTTTTGAATCAGAAAGAAGAATTTTCAAAAAATAGTTGAATTTTTAACACCAAAATATGAATTTTCAAAAAAAAGTTAATTTTCTATCAAAATAATTGAATTTTCAAACAAAAAGAATGACTTTTTAACAAAATTGTTGAATTTTCAAGCAAATAATAAAATTTCTAACTGAAAATATAATCGTCTGGAGGAAGCAACTGTAAATAAAAAGAAATAGAAATGAAAGGAAAATAAATTTCTAACAAGAATATCATGTCTGGGTGGCCGCAAAATTTTATTTTCAAAATTCCCTAACTTTTCCCTGACCAATAATATTCAAAGATCAGAATTTTAATCTTGTGATGTTTTAAACATAGAATCTTTTATAAATGGCATATAACCATTTTAAATAAATTACAAAAATTTTAAAGGCATGATCAATGATAGTTATTTAAAGTGCATTTTATACAATTTTCCCTGATTTCTGCCAGTTTTTTGTTTAATTCCTGACTTTCCCTTGATTTCAAGGTTTTCCCTGACCTGCGGAACACGCTGTAATTAATCTGGAAAGTAGAGAACAGATTTTGTACTCTGAAAATTGTGAAAAATAAGAATATTAAAAGCTGATTGATTGCATTTTTTATCATAACTGATTTCTAATAATAGCTGTGACCCTGATTTTATGGTGAAGTATCAGATGGATATAAATATAACATTTCTTAGGATCAATGGCTTGTCGATCGTTCACCCAAGCAGCAATCCAAGAGTGAAGAAAGGTGTCATGAAAGAATTTCCGTGACTTTAGACCGAGATTTTAGCCATTACCCTGTCACCAGCAGTACAATTGACCTATCCATATAACACTGCGTTTGATGGAATTCAACCCCCTCATGACCCAATATCCTGCCATTACTCTGTCGAGACAATCCATTTGTTCATTTATTTCTTTCACTGCACTTTCAACATGCAAATTTAACTGTGATTTTCGATTCTCTATTACTATTCTGTAAGTCATATGAAATTTCTGATACGATTGACCAAAAATTCTGCTAAGATTCACGAAAAAAACGATGCTCACCTTACTTATGTTCGTAAATTTATAAGATAACTGAAAATTCTTTAATGACCACAGAAAATTCTGCAAGCTCTACATAAAATCTACGCCGTCACTATTGTAACACAGAAAATAATTATTATTAGGAAAGAACCATAAAAAATAAATCGAGGTCAAAGTAAATTAAGATGGAATGTAGTACAAAATATAACTATTTTAGTAATTACTGAGTGAGAGTTTGAAGAAGTTAAAAAGAAATATTTTTAAAAATGAGAGAGATTATACATTGAAAATATTGAAACATTATAAATAAGCACAATTTCAAATAACTAATTTTAAAATACATAATCAAAATTTATAAAAATTCAAATGAAGAATGTATTAAGCAGAAAGAGATATTGGTTTAAAACAAAAGCCCATATTATAAAAAAATTAACAGAACGATTTAATCAGATTAAAACCATTTCAAATAACAATGATTCCCAATTCAGGCAACATCAATTAAAACTTCTGTATACAATTCAAATTCGAAGCAAGAATCGAAACAATATTTCAAATAATTAAAATGAAAGAAAACCCAAATAAAAAGATGTCCCAGTTAGGAAATTGCAAATTGCAAGTAAGCCCAATTAAAAACAACGTAAGTTATTGATTAAAAAATCAAATTCACAGAAAATTTACAAAGTTATATTTTTTAACGAGAAGCTTTCAACAATTCCATATATCCACGTGGACACTTGAATTACTTTTGCAATTATGTGTCAATCTAGATTATTTAAAATTGGATTAAATTTATTTGAACTCCTTAGAATTTTGATTTTCTAAATTTTTTTTGCATATATTTTGGACTGATTCAAACTTTTGACGATTTTAATTCGCATTTTTCTTATGTATCTAAACCAAATTTTATCTCATTTGAAGCATTATTGATATCCATAATTTAAAATTTGAACTGATTTTAACTTGAATTGTTTGAATGTGGCTTGTGTATCGTTCGCACTGTCTCTAAACTCTATCCTTTTATCGAAAGCTAAAACCGCCGAACTCAATTTTTTAGCGAAAGAGAGTTTCGTGTGAGAAATACTCTTTTATGCTTATATACACGTATTTAATTGAAAAAATAAAGGTTTAACAATTATTTACCCATAATTTAATTAGGTAAAAGTGGTGAACTATTTCAAAAATATGAATATTATAAATTTAGAACATTGCGGATGTAAAGTATTCATTTCTTTCCAAATTCAACCACATTAAATAGCCCTTCCAAAAAATGTTTCTCTGATAATAAATACTTAGAGTGAAGTTAAAGTATTATATATAACTAGTAAAATGTTCTGTTTGTTCTGTCAATTAATTATTGCTTAATTGTGAAAAATATAAAAATATTTCTTTCACAACATTTTCTTAGCTATTTCTTGTGTCTTTTCAATTATTCTGTTATGGAATGCTAAAAGGTCCTCATTTTGTCGAAAATTCTATTAAATTATAAAATGCGTACGTAGCGCCATCTATAATTTTACATAGTACTCCTAAGACTGACCCTCAAATCTACAAAAAAAAAAATTATCTCCTTCTGTTCCAAATTATACCCCTGAAAAGGTTTGTTGCGTCTCCTGTAAAATTAGTTTCAATGGAATTAGGCGGTTTTAGTTTTCCGAATTGTGAGCTTAGTAAACATGAATTATTTTGATTCCGAGTGATTCTTTACCTATATTATTCCAAACTTAGATTAACATGATTTGAATTGCATGAAATTAGGATTTTCGAACACAGCATCGCTTTTAATATGTTCTTTAAATTCTAATTCGTTTCCAATTTGAATTTTTCTTTATAATTTGGATTCGTTTTCATTAAATTTGATTTTATGAAATTTATCAAATTTGAGCTGATTTTAAATTTTTATAATATACTATAGTAATATATTATAATTTTATAATAATATACTTATTTTTCTTCTTAATTTTGGTCATTGTTAGATTAGACAGTATTCCGTTTCAAAATATGAAGATGTTTGGATTCTATTATTCTTGCATTGGTTATAAATTTTATTGCTTCAAATTATGATTTGCTTTCAACTTATATTATTACAAAATCACATTTCAATTTCCTTTAGCTGCCACTGATTCTACATCAGTTTGGATTTAAAAACAATCGATTATCGCAAATTAAAATTTTGTTATTGAATTAAATTGTTGCTATATATTCTAACAATAAGTAGTAAATTTCTCGAAAATAAAAAATGAAGCTGAAGAGGTCAGGAAGTACCCTCTAGGAAGAGCTCTGTAGGCTACAGAATAAAAATTTTCATATATATTTTTATCATCAATTCAATAAAATCATTGAAAATTTGCGAAACGTTTATTCTACTTCGTTACAAATTCAGTCGCCCAATCAGGTTTGAAAGGTTTCAAGTTCAGAATCTTTGAACAAATTAAATCTATCACAGGGCAATCCTTTTCAGTCCAGAAGGGAGGATAAAATCGAGGAAAATCGGACTAAAATAAAAGCTTTCAGCATAGGGGTTTAAAAACCAAATTTCACAATTTCCTTAGTTTTATTAATTTTTAACTTGTGATATCAAAAGAAAGAAGAATATAAATAGAAATTTTCATTCTGAATCGTAATTGTGCATACCAAGACCTTCAATTTGAGCTATCTCTAAGGAAATTTGGACTAAAAGAAAAGCTTCCAGCATAGGGGTTTGTAAAACCAAATTTCCTAATTTTTCATATTTGTCTTACTTTTTAACCACTGATATAAAAAAAAGAATATAACGTAGCAAATTTTATTTTGTATCGCAATTCTAAATGCCAAGAGCTTCCAGCAATGGTGTCTAAAAATCCATGTATCTTCATTTTTCTTCGTTTTTAACCATCGTTAAACAACCCATATTAAATAAGCAGATGCAAATATTTTTCCTCGAGTATGCTACGGCTGGTTAATGAGGTAAAAATTTTTCCATGCCAAATTTCAATCCTCTAGTACAAATATTGTAGGAGCTAAGATTGGAAAAAGACAGACGGGCGGACATCCTAACGTCGTTATAAGGGTTTCCGGCGTAGCCTACGAAACCTAAAAACATCCTATGTTAATAGATATTACAAATTGCATATTCTTTTTTCTCAGCCACAGTATGATCTATTCTCACGCACTGACTTCGAAACTACCCTTAAATTTAGCGTCCGTCAATCAGCTTTTAGGATTCTTCTTAGAAGTTGCTCTAAATTTTCAGCAACTATGTCAGAATCGATTCTGAAAGTTCTAAGATTGATGGGTTAAGAGGAAAAAGTGCCCTTGTAACTAGAACCATTACGACTTTGTACTCTGGTTTGTTGGAGAACATTTATCTTTTTTCTTGGTCACGTATAAGTTCACGTGGATAACTGTGTGCCTAGAGTTTTCACAACGTCAGGCTGGGTTGACATCGTGGTACGAGAAGAAGGTTGGGAAAGGAAAGCGCGCTGCAAGTGTGGATTCGCTACTTGCGATCGATACGTGCTTTGTAGGTCAGGGTCCCGATACACTCGCTACTCGGCACTACTCAGGATATACTCAAAACGAGACACAAATTCATTTCAAACTCAAGAGTATGGACCATATCACTTCTCAACTATTAGAGCTACTTGTAATATCATTTTCTCAAATTCTATTTTCAAAGAATTCCGCGCTAGATATTAAAGATGGCCGTTTGTAGTTTCACCGAAATTCTGTGAGCATAGAAGAAATATTTGCAGTGAGCCCAGGGGCCTGGAAAAGGGCGCCTAGGTTCACCGAAATTCGGTGGACGTAGCACAAATATTTTCGGCGAGCCAAGACACTTTGATTAAAAATAGGGCAGACTGGGGCAAAGTTCTAAATGTAAATAAATGTTTTTAGTTGTTTAGCTTTTGGTTGCGTATTAGAAGAAAAGTATTTTAATATACGGTGTTTTCCTTTTGAGGAAAAAACTCCTCAATGTCCAGTATATTAAGGTGGTTTAAAAAAATTGTGGAAACATCCTTGAGAGCGTCCACATTAGGGTGGTTCTTATTGATACTTGGTTGATTTTTTTTAGAATTTTTCTGTTCCTAACCCCCCTCCCCAATTTTGTTTGAATGTCCAAAAAAATGATCTCCTTAAAATTTGAGCCAAGCTGGTTAACTTTTAAGGGCCGCCCAAAAACCATGAAGTTTCCCGTTGATTTACCATGGAAAAAAGTCAGTTTTTTGTAAATCTAATATTTGAACCGGATGATATGATACAAATAATTTCGCATTACAGTACATTGTTCCAAATTCGTCAGAGAATAAGAATGAATCATAAATTTTGCGGGTGAATGACTTGAAGCCACTCTTACGGGTCCCCAGAGAAACCCCCATAAGTAGCAGATTTAATAGATTTAGTAAATAATCATTAATCGGTAATTCAGTAATGCCCAGTTATTTTTAGATGATTTTGAATTTTTTAAACAATTTCAATTAGTTTAAACATTTGTTTTTTACAGGCAAGTTGCGGAATGCACGCATTTGCTAGTCGAAAATTTGGTGAGGTAAAATATTTTGAATGCTTTCTTTAGGTAAACTATATAACTATATACTTGAACAAAAACGTTTTATTTGAATAATTGTAAAATCATTTGAACAAATTATTTTATTGTTCTCATTGATTAAAGAACTCATAACGTCTTGAAAATGCGTTCATTTCGCGACTGACCTGCAAAAACAAATGTTTAAACAAAATTAAAATTGTTTAAACAACTTAAAACACGTTAAAGATGATTAGGTATTCTTAAGATACCGATACCAAATCGGGTAATACGTATTTAGGGGTCGCACGAAGACCATGAAGTTTTCGTCTGATTTAACACGGAAAAAGTCAACTTTTGTAAATCTTATATTTAAAAGGGATGATGTGGTACAAATGATTCCGTACTTCAGTATATTGTTCAGAATTCGTCAGAAAATTAAAATCAATCATGAATTTTGATGGTGACTAACTTTAAACCACTCTTATGGGCCCGCAAAAAAACCCGTAAGTTGCAGGTTTTAATTTTACGTAATATTGCGGTTTATTAACGCTTTTTGAAAGTTTTTTTTTCATTAGCAATCATTAATCGGTATCTTAAGAATACCTAATCATCTTTAACCAGTTTTAAGTTGTTTAAACAATTTTAATTTTGTTTAAACATTTGTTTTTGCAGGTAAGTCGCGAAATGAACGCATTTTTAAGACGTTATGAGTTCTTTAATCAAGGATAACAATAAAATAACTTGTTCAAATAATTTCACAATTATTCAAATAAAACATTTCTGTTCAATTATATAGTTATATAGTTTACCTAAAAAAAGCATTCAAAATATTTTATCTCACCAAATTTTCGACTAGCAAATGCGTTCATTTCGCGACTTACCTGTAAAAACCAGTGTCACGAGACTAGAACTTCAGTGGTGTCTACTAAAATTTCAGTAGCTTTTTCTATAACCCTTTTTAATCAGTGAAAAACTAGTAGAATTTCAATTAATATAGTCGCATGTTCCCAGTTAAACTAAGTCTCTACCTGAATTAGTCAGAATTTGACTAATGTATTCAATCAGTGCTGTTGATTTCAGCTGATTGATCAGTAATTTTCTGAGTTTCATTGACGGAAATACTGCATAGCCGCGAGCTGAAAAAAACTACTGAATGAATCGAATAATCTTTCGGTAGTTTATGATCAAACTAAAAACTCATCTGTTAGAAATCGTATCATTTGCATAAATAACTTCAAAATCCTGCTAAAGCTCGCTTTGTACTTGGCTATGCAGGTTGTTCCAGACTCAAGTGTCCGGACTTATATGGCTGTATAGAAAAAATCGAAAATTCCTCATGGAAAAACTGAGTTGAAGTTTTACTTTTCAAGTTATGAAATATTTAAGCTGGACCAATCAGGAGCGTGGTATTCGTCGTGCGTGCGGGAGCGGAAGTACAATCTCTGTTAGTCACCGCTGCGCGCCGCCAGTCGAAGTCCTCCCGTGGGCATCCTTTGCACGAACAGTAGGACTAGGCACTTTTACTGGTGCACTTAAAATATTTTCAAAGAATGTAACAATCTTACAACTTAAAAACTTACGATAAATAATTGAGCTACAAATATTTCTAGAGGTCAAACCCTGAGAGGGCTCATTTTGTGACAAAAACAAAAAACGACCAAAATAAAATTACTCTGAAATAATTTTTGGGGTTCTTATTTTAATTTCCGCTCTTGCAATAGTGAAATTAAATTATTTCGGAGAACAATAAGAACATACTAATTCCTTCAGCAAAGGAATTCCTTAATGCGTTTCAAACCTGGTCCAGAAACCAACCGCACGAGAAGAAATTAAGTGAATTTACTTTCAGGGATCGCGAAAATTTATTTTTCATTCTTACTTAGGAAAAGCAAGAAACTTTTTAAATCATGAAACTTATCGAACCAACTGATTTTTGTATCATCTCATTGCATTAGGGATTGATGCTCTGATACCCACGCAAGTAAGGAAAATCGAAGAATTTACGCAGTAATGACTGCGATTCGACCCTATGATATTTTGGGAACTCAATGACCCAGTAGATGATGTTCCAACATCCTCAAAACACCACTCCCTCAGTGACACCAATATGAATTTAATTTGTGGGTTGGTAGACATTTTTTCCATCTCTTACTTAGAGAAATCGAAGAATTTCTGCAATAAGCAAAGTGGTTGGTTCTCGTGACTTTTTGATCAACTTAATAATCGAGGAGATAATATTCTAAAATCCTCAGGAACCCACCTCTGTAGAGACAACGATATGAATTTAATTTGTGGGCTGTTTGAAATCATTTTTCATACCCTACTGAAAAAGATCAAACATTTTCCGCAGTAACAGTACTTGGCCCAGCTGATTTTTGTATCAACTCAATGATTCAGGGGATATTACTGCAAGGGTAGTTACCTGCGGATGTATAAGTATATCATTCCTCTTATCATACAGTGTATCAAAAAATCAATGGCACCAACAACTTTTATTACTGCGGGAAATTTTTGATCTTTTTAAGTAATGGATGAACAAATATTTCTAAAACCCATAAGATTACATTGAGACCGGTCTGACTCCGAAAATGGTTTCCCGAGGATGTTGGAACATCCGCTCGGTCGTTGAGTTTATTTAAAAATCAGTGGGGCCGAAACTTTTCATTATTGCAGAAAATTTTCGATCATTCTTAGTAGAGGATGAACAAATATTTCTGACACCCCTTAGATTAAATTCAGATCTTGGTGTTACTGCGAGTATTGTTTGCTGATGATTTAATAGCATCATCCCCTGAATGATTGAGTTGATTAAAATATAATAAGGTCCAACAATTTTTCATTATCACGGAAAATGTTCGATCTTTTTCAGCAGGGGATGAACAAATATTTTTCACACCCCTTGAAGTATATTCAGATCGATATTACTTCGACGGTTGCTTCCTAAGAATGCTAGAATATCGTCCCCAGGGTAATTGAGTTGATTAGAAAATAAGTAAGGCCAACAATTTTCCTTATTGTGAAAAATCTTCGATCTCTCTTAGTAGGGAATAAACGAATATTTATAACACACCTCAGATTAAATTCAGGTCAGTGTGATACACGGAAGGTATTTTAGGGCTGTTATAAATTCATCCCCCATGTCAGTAATTTGACGAAAATATCAGTGGGGTCAAGCGTTCTGATTACCTCCAAATTTTTTCGATCTTCCTAAGTAGGGAATGGAGAAAAAATTCGTAACACCCCTCGAGGTTGTGGCGGAGATGCCCACGAGAGAGCCGACAAAGTCGGATTCCCACTCACGTACGGGCGACTGTTTATACCGCGCTCCTGATTGGCCCAGCTTAAATATTTTATAACTCAAGAACTAAAACTCCAACTAATTTTTTTCAAAAGGAATGTTCGACATTCTTTATACAGTCATATAATTTTGAAAACTTCAATCTGGGACAACCTGTTATAGCTGTTTAAAGATTACACGAAAAAAAAAAATTTAGCGTAATAAAAAAAAAATTTTCTTGATTATAGAAAAATTGGATATACAATCTTGTATATATAATGTTGGATGATTCAATCAAATTCTAATTGATGCAAAGAAAGCTGTTGGTTCAATTGACCAAATATTCCATCTACCAAAATATTTAGTTAAATCAACTATAAAATTTCATTGGTTCAACCGAATATTTTGTTGTCCATATAATAAACATATTATATATGCTTCTACTGAGACACATTTTCTTGATTTAACCAAATCTTTTTCTGAGTTATATATTAAAAAAATATTTTATTATGAATAAGAAATATTGACCTGTCTGAAGATTGACATTTTGATTACATAACTGATTCAATTACTAATTATCATTTTACTAGTTCAATCAGTATAGGTCTTCTAATTATAATCGACAAAAATTCTAGCTTATGCAATTAGATTATTGGAATTTTTTGTGAATGGGAAAGGGATTTCTCTAAATCACACAGTTTTCTTCTGTACACACTCATTTAGCTGCTTTGTATTGTGCTTATTTTTATCTGAATACATTTTTTAATGAAATTGTTCTATTGATTCAATTAGACTGTTTAAAATTTATATTTTTCAATATTCTATCATTCTAATCAGCATATTTAATCAAATGTTTTTTGTTCTTAAAGTTAAAAAAAAAATTCATTTCGGGTTCATTTTTGAATTGCAAATTGAATCATCTTTATTATATTCACTAGTCCATCATTGACATTAATTATGAACTTGTATAAATCCGGTTTTATAGAAATTGAAAACAATATGTATGAAACCTCTAAGTAAAGTACTCATTTCTTTCTACCTCATTTATTTATTTTTCTCAAATACGAGATTATAATGAAGTAGAAAATTTCTCAGAATGTGGTGACGGACGACGATGGTCGAAAGAATTCGCGATGCGAGAATAACAGGAACGTACGGCACTTCTGTGATAAATGCGAAGGATTCGATTACGACGATAAAGAGAAAATGTGGGTCGTGAGAAAAGCGTCCGTCAATCGACACGCGTTGCAAAAGCGAGCCCTAGCGTTCAGCTTTCGACCAATAACAAACGGTGGAGCTCAACGGAAGTAAAATTTTGCACGAGATCTCTTTTCATAGGAAGCCCAGTCTACTCAGTTGACGCTACCGAGCCATTAATCAGGTTCGCGTGAGTCTCTCACACCTTCCTACAGTTTATGGTTCCACTTTTCCCTTTCTAGGCTTCGCGCACTTTTTCCATTCCTACATAAATCGTCGAATTTTATAAAAGTTTTAAATAAATTCCGAGACGAGTAAACATGACATCTGTCTACTCTTTGACTGATATATTTGGAAGCTTTCAGGACAATGTTAAGATTTTAGACCTCCCAACAGAATTTTGTACAATCTGTTTTCTTATAGTTTTAAATTTTAATTGCAGTATTTTAGATTCTCCCTTCTCTCATGTAATAAATTTGAGAGAATTTATAATAATTTTTTTAATTCATATTTGTAAACATTCAAGTGTTGCAGATCCAGGCAAGTTAGCTAGAAAGCGAGCGAGAAAAAGACAGCTTGTGGAGGCGGAATCGTTTTCATTGTTAGTAATGATTATTAAATAATAATGAACAAAAGCCATAATTAATAGGTGTTATTGGAAACAATTGTTATTATAAAGTTCCAAAATGTCTTTACTTTGTATTCATCAGTTGGTTGTTGATTTGCAATTAAACAAATTTAAAAAAAAGGTAGCTAGAACGTGATGGCTAATTTGATTTTATTAAAATAAATTGCTTTTGTTCAGAATATCACATGTTCTATGAAGTTTTCCAACTATAATCTATTATATACAGTACCTGCGGAAATGGTCCAACAGCCTTTTTTTTTGAGCTGTTACTAAAGTGCCTTAATTTTTATAATATTAATATGCATTTTATTAATAAAGGAAAAAACGTTTTCGTTTCAATTTAATGCAGATCATTTTATACATAATTTTAGAATAAAATCGTATAGACAAAGTCGAAAAGAAAATGTTTTTTGCTTTATTAATACCGTTGTTGTTTCCTAACCCAAGTTCAAAGTAAAATGTCAATTTAAAACAAAGATATTCCAAAAAAGGCACATTTCAAAGTTTTCTAAAAATTGGAATAACTAAAAAAAATTCAACATTTTTAACATTTTATTGGCTCATTTTTAAGTTGAATCTCCATATTATTTTTCTAAATTGATCAAATATTTCTAAACAAATTTTCCTAGATTCTACCTTAGGGTCGAACTTTATGCAAAAAATTTACGCAAATCATGACTGTACTCACCACATGATCAGAAAAATCAAAACAATCATATTTTTATAAAAATTACTAAAATTGATTAAAATATCTTAATAATTTAGCAAGCCACTACGAAGATCTACCTTTAAAAAGAGCCCAAGAACTTTAAAAAGTGTTAATTATTTCCAGATTTATTCTAATTTTTCGAAAACATCGAAATTTTACGTTTTTTTGCAATATATGCATATGTATATGTACCGTACATTCTATAATTGTATTATGGTGACCATTGGGGACTTATCCCAAAGCTTTAATCAGCTGTAATCTGAAATCTAGTTATTTGGCCCAAAGTCGAGTAATCCAGTGCAATTTTCAAAACAGGATTTTTTTATGTTCTTGAGTCTGACTACAAAGGTACTTGACACCAGACGCTAATCGCATAACTTAGTTTATGGTGCACTCCATAAAATATCATGTATAGTGGAACAACATTTACGAGATTTCTGTTTTCCTTCAAGTCTTTTGTTTTCCTCAAAAAAGACAAAGCCAGTACTAATAATGGTACAATCAATAATATAGTAATAATTCATAATGGTAATACCACCACTAAGCCCTACTGCTACGCAAAGTATATGGGAAATAATATTAGGTCACTGATTCCATTTCTCAAATAAAAAGTTACAGTAAACAGAACACCGTTCTGAACGGACAAGAGACAAATATTATTTACCTAAATTCATTTTGTTAATACAGTGAACTCTTGCCTATTTCAAGGCGCACCTATTTGAAGGCTTACCTATTTCAAGTCCCCCACGCTAGGATATTTCAAATTGCGCAGTTCCGTCACCTACCACCAAGGTCCCTGTATGGTCTCGCCCGCGTCCGTGGCTGGCCAATTAAAAAGAGGCCCGACGAGCGGGAAGCCCTCGTTGATTTAAATTGACTATTTTATCATGATGTCATGGAAATGCATACGAGTTTTTAAAGAAAATATTCTAAACGTAAAAGTAAGACATGAATGTACGAATAGTAATATGTTTCAAGTGCAGAATGTATTTTCTCAGTCATGTTCCATTCTTTTGTCGATTGACGAGGTTTCAATGTTATGAACTAAAAAAAATATCCAAAATTTGAGGTTAGTGTATCACATCGATTTGATCAGAATCCGGTACTCTAACCTCAAATTTCGGATAGTTGATTGTATTCCGTGAAACTGAAAGGTCTTCAACCGATAAAAGGATGGAACATAATTGTGTAAATGTATTCCAGACTTGAAAAATATTATTATTCAGACCTTTATAACTTACTTTTACGTTTAAAATATTTTATCCAAAAAGGCGCATGCAGTCCCAGGTTAAGATGTACCAACCATGCTAACTTTCCTGACATTTCCACCTATCCTATCATGACCGTGACGTCATGCTACAATACGCAATGTTCCGCGAAATATTTGGGTCATTTTTTGATTCTATTATATTGATTGCATGATGCGCAAATGCGTTCACATGCTTACAGCGCGCATCGATACAAGGCCGGAGCAGCCAATGAACGTCGCTTGACGAAAACCATCCGACGACTCACGGTAGAGGTGGGGGCCCCTCCAGCCTTGAAATAGGCAAATGTTTACATTTCGCGGTCCTTGAAATAGGACAGAGTTCACTGTACATATAGAACTTATTACTCGCAATAAGAAGAAATTAACTGACAACTTGTTTGGTCGCCAAAATTTTTCTGTAGTTATCAGATTTTCACTAGTTTTATTATTTTACTGATTCCTTGTATAAAATATTGATTATTTTGACTTGTGACACCAAATACATTAGTCTGCTCTTATAAAAGTGATTCGAATAAAACAAGTTTAAATTTTTTTTTAATTGCATAGATAATTTTTTTTCGTGCTTCTCTAAATGTTTATAACTGAGTGGTTTTTTATTCCAGATGATATTTAGTAACACCATAAGCAAGATACGTTTTATTTTATATACTTGTTAAATTTTTTACATAAACTAGAATAGCCGCAAAAATTAAATTTGTCTTTTTTGAATGAAATATTTTTATCTTAATTATTTGGCTAAGAAAAATTATATTAGAACCTCCTGATACGTTGCAGCTAGTGTACTGAATTTCAGAAGCTTACTACTTGATTAAAAGCATTTTAACTTCAAATATTTGGTTGTCTAGACTAGAGAAATGAAACAATTTCTTATGCTTTGACGCTTTTTTCAGATTTATTTCTGTGTGTATATACATGCTAATAAACACGGGATGATTTTCATAAAAATTACTTAAATATGTGCATAAATAATCTTCGAGTTTTGCAAATTTTGAAGACAAAATTGAGTGTACATTTATCCGATTTTAAGCTACCTTCACTCTCGAACTAATACTATAAATAATACTGTGACTCACCGAATTTTTTCTAATCATACTATTTGTAAGCTAAATCTTTTTTTCAATAAATTACAAGATGAATTAAGGACTTTAAGCGAAGAATTCTATGTATTAACCATATGGGTTTGCAACACCTAACCCACCTCCACGTTACCTCGAAAAGTACCCCTAAAACATAAATGTTGATACAGCGCAATAATTATGAATATTTGAAAGTAATTGTAAATTATTCAAGCAAATCCCGTTTGTTTACATAATTGCTTTAAAAAAAAAATATTAATTAAATGTTTATAGTCACATCAACTGCCAGGGTCAATAGCGACTGTACTATAAGGGTAATTATAAACTGTAGGGTATCTGTGGGGTAGTATACCAAAGGACAGAAGCGAAGCTTTCTGCAAGCACATCCAACCTCGCTTCCTGCTTTGAGAATCGAACCCGCGCCAGCGTGGCTACCAAGCTGCAGTGTTGGAACATAACACAATCACGATACCATGTGAGCCACGATGACTCCCTACATAATTGTTATTTTCTTAAATAGTCGGTTTTTTTCTAACAGAATCCAAATCAAGGTTACCTTCTTATATATTTTATACGCGCTATCGGTACATCAGCTTCATTATTTAACAAACATATGAAAAAATATAAAATATATAAGAAGGCAATCTTGATTTTTATTCTGTCAGAAAAAAGCCGACTTTTTAAGAAAAAAAAACTATTAATTTAAAATTGCCTAAAAACAATGATCATTATTCCACTAGACCAACAATAATCATTTTTGGCTAAATAAACGAGAATGAAGTGCTCAAATGTGTGTATTTCCTGCAGAATTGACATTTTTGGTTTTAGGGATACTTTTCAAAACAACGTGGGGATGTGTTAGGCTTGGCAATCCCATATGATTGATACGTAGACTTCTTCGTCGGAAAGTCCTCTAAAAGCCCTATACCTTTCCTGTAACAAAAAACACTGTGTTCTTGGATAAACCAAAAAATATTTGTTTAAAACAAGCCAAAAATTTGGTTAGGTCAACCAAATACCCTATCTACCAAATGATTTGTTTAAAACATCCAAAACATTTAGTTGGGTCAACCAAATATTTTGTTATTCATATAAAAACCATATTTTATGGTTGAATCTAAAAAAAAATTTACCCAAATCGTTCTCTGAGTACAAAGGGTATATAATTATTCCACAAACTTCACCAAATATCCCAATTCTATCTACCTAGAATTATTATGCTATTCAATCTATTAACAACAAAAAATAATGTCGATATTTAACTATATGTTTCTATCTCATCAATCTCGAGGCATAATGCATAAAAAAAATGCTCTTTATGAAGGTTCACACCCTTTATTCGTGTCAACTCACTCTAATGGTTCGCCCTAATAAGGGTCTCATTTCAACTCACGGTAACTGAGTTAGGGCGAGAGCTTTCTTGCGTTTGAAGAACAAACGAACACTCTTGTCTTTTAATTCGCATAATTGCATCCAATAATAGTTTCACAAAACAGTAATAGTTACTCGCGAATCGCTTTAGTGTGCTTTTCACACAAATTACACGCGACTTTTTCTAGACCAATAAAAACCAGGCAAGCTATCTTCGGAATAGATTCTTGTAAAGTTAATTATTAAAGTGAAAATTTTGTTATAAAAAATAAAATTAGGTGAGTTTACTACTATGGACCTCAATATAAATGATATGATTATAAAAAGTTTATTAAAATTATATTGGTAAGTTTAATTTCGATAATCAGATATTGGAATATTATATCAAACTTTTGCTTTTCATGAAGATAAATTTAAATATTGAAATGATTTTCATTTATTTTTATATAAATTTTTATGATTATGTATTATTGTGCATTTGATTTGATTATGAAGCAAATTGCTCTGAGTCAATAGAGACATCACCTACACATATAGTATATTTGTAGTTCATTCACTAGCGGTCTTTCATAAAAGTTGCAAAGCCTGTTTTATGTAATCATGTGTAAAGATTCAAGGGTATCGGAATTTAAGTGTAAAGAAATACTGTTGATATGTACAAATGATCATCTAAAAAATTATATTGAAAATATTTATAAAAACTTGAATTTATTCGCAAGCACTGAAATATGCGGACAATTTGAAGAATAAAAAAACAGCCAATAAATTAAGATCACTCCGATATATATATATATATATATATATATATATATATATATATAT
>CAKNYM010053339.1:12193-48924 GCA_932195095.1 Andricus curvator | reverse complement strand
CCCCCCCCCCCCCCCCCCCGCCAAGATATGTGCATGAAAGAACAAATTGATTTTCGTATGGTGAATATAAAATTTTTTAATATACAATACCAAAAAGTAAGATAGTCTCCGAACCTCCCCAACAAAGAAACAACGATACAAATCAAATTTGGTCCCAATTTAAAACCGAAATTCACATAAAAAGACTCTCTGTGTATATTTGAAATGAAATTGTTCTATTTGCTTTAATTATATTTCGATCTCGCCCCATCAGTCTGGGATTATTCTCACTCTGCGAAATAAGCGCGAGCGAGCTTATTACTTTCTAGGCTATAAATAAATAAATGCATTAATTAACCCGTTGAGGTCACACCTCTAAATAATATAATAACAGTCACATGGAGTCCAATGAATAATATCTCATCGTCAATTTTTTTTCGACATAGCTTAAGGTTTCTTCTTTGTGATATACTAACTTTATTCTGATAAATTAGAGTTTAGAATTAGGAAAAAAATTTGAATAAAAAGATACGTAGCCGTGAAATCGGCCCAGGGTACTTTGAAGCCCAGGCGACCTCAACGGATTAATTGATTAATTATTCAATTAAATTTTTTACTAACTAATTAGTAAAAGGCCCATTATTAGGCAGTCAAAAGGAAGACTTTTTTGAGCGTGCTGATACGTAAGCAAGCAAGCGAGCAAAGCCAGCAAACATGCAAGCAAGCGAGAGAGTGATAGAGTGTGGAAGGTATACCGGCGCGGGACTGACCGTCGTGGAGAGGATCGATTGTGTGGATCATGAGTTGAAGTAGGCCATGCCTGAATTTGGCGTGGCTGTGTGTAGAACCACTGTGGCTGCCACTTTGTTCGCCGCCACGACCACTATTGCTGGCTCCTCTGCTGGTCCCGGCACCTACGCCACTGCTGCATCCCGCTTCCGCTGCTGCGGGCATACCACTACTTCCGCACGCACCAGAAACGCCACCCACACTCGTTTCGCTGCTGTTTGTTGCGTTCGGATGCTGCTGAAACAAAGTCACAAATCACATCTTTAGTGGCTTAATTCAAATTAGAAAAACATTAATCGAATTGCATGCAAGTGGCTCTTACAGATTCATATTATCAAGGAATTTTACGGAAATGGTATACATTAGGTAGTTAATAAACCACAGCCAGAGATTGACAACTCGGCCGATCAAGTGTACAACTACTTCGGACTTCAAGATATTTCACGTACTTCAAGGTATTTCAATTTACTTCAGGATTTTTCATGCGTACTTCATGACATTTCATACACTTCATGATAGTTCTAGATACTTCAGGATATTTCACGTACTTCAGAATATTTCAGGGTACCTTCACCGAATGAAATAATTGCAAGGTTCATGCATAATTCTGGTTATTACAACCATATTGTATTGCTTGCTCAGCTACAGCCATACGGAATGGGTATTTTAGGCCTACCATTATGATTAATGATTACGTATTATAGCTAGATAAAGAATATTTTATCCGTAAGGTATTCTAAATCGTATTCCTAAATTATAAACTTGTGTGGCTGAATCTTTCATATCAGTGTTTGCATTATCCAGCTATACTGAAATGGCTGTCATAATACAATCTAGAACCCTGTAGCATCAAATGATTCGTTCTCAATAAAAGTTTTTCTTGTGAATTCTTGAAGAAAAACATGTAAAATTGAAGGAAATATGTTCACATACTATAAAACAAGTATTTTAAAGTTTTTCTTATAGAGTCCGACTGGAAAAACTATTTTTTATATTAACGTAATTGCACTGAAAGAAATGCTTGTGAAATATTTTATTTTCAACCAGACGTGTTTCTATTTCAAACCATACAAGTAGAAGGTACACGAATACTGGTATAGATAAAGTAGCACGTGCAATTCAGGAATTTATTTATCTCAAGAAATAGCCATGCAGAGTATGGCTGGATCACTTTTGGCTGAAGAAAAGCTTCACTGTAAAAACTAGAGATCTCTTTTTTACGATATCATTTTTTTCGTGTTCTGTTTTTGAATAGGTTAACTTCGTGCTGTTCTTTTCAATGCAAAATAAATAAATCTAGGTTCCTATCAGTGGTCTCATCCAGGATCCCCAAACTGCAATGCATTTTCTTGCATTAAACTTCGGCTAGAAGTTTTTTGGAAAAAGGAGCGAGGGCGCCACTTTTACCCACAGATAAATACATTTTCATCATACCTTTATCGAAAAATCGATTTTCAATGCCTGTAGAGCGAAACGAAAATGACCGAATGCAGCCGAGTTTTCTTTTCATCCCTAGGGAGGAAAAGTGATGACGTAGCGGGGTAAAAAAAATGAAACGGCTCGTGATTGGTTGAAAGCAGAATCTCTCTATTCTGACGCGATCGTTCCGTCTCTCGTTCCATCTCCGTCATAATCGCACTAGCGCTGCAGCCAAGTTCAAGCCATTTACGATCGAAAGAAAACAATATCGATTTATATATACTATTCTCATCTCTATTCTCATCACACGCGAACTTCTTTCCATTTCCGTCATAAATCGAACCTGAAAATCGATCTCCGATAAAGGTATGTGCAATATACTATTTAACGTCGGCGAGGACAGAAAAGGGACCACACAAGCGTACCAAAAACCGTGTGCTAATGCATAATAATTAAAAATTGGTAATTTTTAATTTAATTTAATGTTTAATTTACTTTGTATTCGAAATCAAGGTCTTCTTTAGTGCTTGAACCTGTTCAGGAAAGATATTGAAGAAAATAATTGCTAGTGTCGACAGAAATTTAAACTAATTTTAAAAAACTGACGTTCCGACTGTTATGACGTATTTTTAACCTTTACGTTTTTAAAGGGTATACGTGAATAAATCAATTTCTGCGAGAAAATCTACAGTTCTCGCCTGTCAATCTAAATAAAAACAGGGAAAAACAATCTACATTGATAATCCGATGGGGAAAACAATCTAGTCAACCAGAAATTATTACGGACGAAAAACCAAAATTTTTTGCTAATTCGTTTAAAATTTGTGCACCAATAGTTCTTCAAAAACAGATAAAGGTTGAAACCTGAAATATAATTTCTAAATTCTTGAAATCATCCAAAATTTAATAATTAGCGCATATACTTATTAAAAACAGAAAGGTTAGGAATTCGTCAAGACACCATTTTTTCTTTAAATCAGTTCAAATTCCTTTCTACACTCGCACTTATTTTCTTCAAAATGTTTTTTGGGCAGGTTCCAACACTAAAAAAATCTTGATTTTAATTACTTTTTAACCATTTCAAATTATTATACATTTGCACACGGTTTTGGGTACGCTTGTGTGGTCCCTCATTTTTCCTCACCTACGTAAAAATGTGTTTTTGTGTGGGGAAAAATGGCGCCCTCGGTACTTTTTTCCAAAAATTTCATAGCCAAAGTTTAAGGCAAGCAAATGCATTTCAGCTTGGGGAGCCTGGTCTCATCATGGAGAATAGACATAAGGAGAACAAAGTAGTGTAATTGAGAATAACCAAATTTTTGTCGTATGAAAATGGTTACGTTACTTCCCATTCTGGATTATGGCGCTAGTGTGGCACGCGTATTAAAATGGCAGCCGCCTGTGTTGAAATTTTGCATTATTTACCTCTGTGATATGAGTGGGATTTACATAGATGGATAAATTGTTATTTATATGAAAGAATATTCAAATAATTATAATAATTTTATTCATCGCGAAATATCTGTGATTGAAGTATGTGTAATTGAAGTGATCCTGCAATGGACGAGGTAGGTATTTTAGAATTATTGCACCAACGCATCAACATATAATCTTTACGGTATAAATATTTGAATTTAAACAGAGGATAATTAAGGTTTTTAGATTTCAACGTAAAAGTCAGGATTATTGTCTTTTATAAATACGGGATTTTTCACGAGTTCAAAATGCACAACTAAAGCTTTCCTCTGGAATTTAGTTGCATTGTATTCATAGCCGGGTCAACGTGTAAGTTGTTTTCAACTTGGATGTTTTTATGTGTTGTTTTTAATGTACTTAAAAGTTTAAATTTTTCTCTATTCAAGCCTCAGTACCACGTTGAACGAAAATACCAAAGAATATATTTTTTAGTATCTTTGCAGAATTCGAAAAGGAACAGCGGGTTAAAAAGTGCAAGAAAACATTTTTTAGGAATTTTTTTTAGCCATGAGGTTATATTTACACGGACCATGACGGCGGCCATCAATACGTGTGCCACACTAGCGCCGCGCCCGAGATGATCCAGCATTTCGATGCGTTATGTACATCCGACAGGAAAATGCTCGTTTTTGTTAAAGTTAATGTACAGGACTTTGGTCTCCTTGTGTTTCGAGGCAGTTTCTTCTGAGTCTTATTTTTATACTTAAAACTAGCCCTAAAATAATACTTTGTTTTTACAGTATTTGTTAGCTCGCTACCAGAATGCTTTTGCTTATTGACGCCACCTGACACAATCTGAAGTGACGTATGTGCGCTTGGCCACGCGTTCCGTGTTAAATTCGTTAATGCGTGAGAGAGAATACGTATACATGCAGTACAATAATGAGTCCATAATACTCCTAGGTCTATTATGGACTCATAATCGTACTCCGATCATGCTCACCCATGTATGATTATGGCAGGGTCAACCTAACCTCGAATGACAGACACGATAAACTTTTAAATCACACCTTTCTTAAATAAACTCTTATGTACACCAAGGAGGCAAACGTCCTTTTATCCTCCTAGGTACACAATATGCTGTTGCTTACAAAGAATCATTTGATGCTACAGGGTTCTAAATTGCAGTATGACAGCCATTTCAGTATAGCTGGATCATGCAAACTCTGATATAAAAGATTCAGTCACACAAGTCTACACTGTTAAAAATGTTTGAAATTCTGAAACACTTCTACAATATAAGTGTAAGGTAAAATTGTAAACACGGTATTGGAATGAAGAAATTGAAATACATATATTGTAAGCGTTGTAAGTGTTGCAACTTTCGGGGTCACCATCGAGCATTCCAATACATGTATTGTAGCACGAGCCCTATGGGATATTGTAAAATTCCAATACATGTGATGTAGCACGCCAATGCCAGCATTTAGAAACTACAATATCATTTATTGTATCATTAAATTATACTTTTCGGAAACAAACTTCCAGTACATTTATTGGAAGTTTCTAATAGAAATTTTTTACAGCGTATAACTTTAGTAATACGACTGAAATAACCAGAATAATTGCGTGTACCATCCAATTATTTCTTTCAGCGTGGGGTAATATTTCATTAATCGGTTTAATAGTGTTGCTATAAATTCTGTAGTACATATATGCATTCGAATCAATAAAATATCTGATTTTGAACGAGGTTTATTGATTCAATAGTATATTTTATTGAAAATTTAACATTCCTTTCTCAGTTTACGAATCTGTTAAAGGATGGGACAATGATATCTGAATTAGGTAGATGTTTAATAATAGGCGACGTTTCAATGATTTGATAGAAGCGAAAATATATTTAAACAAATGGAGATTGTATACAAATTGTAAATAAGTTTGAAAATACTTAAAAACATTTGAGGTGTCGAATAAAAATAAGTTATGGAAAAAGGTAAAAATAGACCTCATAGAGGTCATATGTATTAATTTTAGGGAGGGTCGAAATTCAAAGCAATTTAGCATGCCCTAAATTAAACAAAAAATTAACAGCTATGATGTTGTGACCAAACTGAACTACAATTACGAGTACAATAACCATTTTTTGTGCATACGTCTATTAAAATAAGGTCGAGTATTCTGTTCCAGCAAAATATGCCGGATTTTAATTTTCTCTTCCGGCATATTTTGCCGGATTTTAATTTTGTCTTCCGGCATATTTTATCGTGTACTAATTTGAATTCTAAAAAATTTATTATGAATTTCAAACAATTATATAATAATTGCAACGAGTTAAAGAATTTATGTTTGGAAAAATATGTCGGATAATAGAAAATTAAAGGGATGAGATCTTGATGACAGATGGAGCGGTTTTGAGCGGTGTCTGGCGTTGCGTTGGATGAGTTACAAAATAGGGTTCAGTAAGCACGGCGTGACGTAGTGTTAAAAAAACAGCTGATTTGTGCGTGTCTCCGTATTTTCGTAACGCTAGAGAGAGGCCATGGTTGACAAAGATAGAAAGAGAAATTCATAGCAGATTGGTGAGTCCATGTTCGTAACAAAGAGTGTGGCGTGTTCCTATCGCCTCACACATTATACTTTGTTGTCTCATTCACGCTCGTTAGACAAAAAATGCAGTAAATCATGCCATTTATGATTTTGTTCTGAAAAGTATCGTTCATAACTCTTGTGAACTGTACTATTATGTGACGCCGGTGGATTTACGCGTTTTTATGCGACAGCGTAGAGTATCGTAATGTTGTACATTACGATACTGTTCGCTGTCGCAACAAAACTTGTAAATGCACCGTCGTCAAACAAAATATTATATGCGCCAATGCGCACAATTCGGGTCCTTACGCGACGAGCGACAATGCTCGCAGGAATATCGAAGCCGAGGCGAGATAAGTCCTGCGAGCATTGCTGCTCGTCGCGTAAAGACCCTCATTATGCGCCTCGGCGCATAATATAATATTATCAACGCAAATGTGAAAAAAGTACCAAGAATCCTTCAGTAAGAAAAAAAGTTGACTAATCTTACCGAATGGCGACCGCATGCGTTTTACTGTAACGCAACAGTTTATTTTTGTGTCATTTCTATATTTTTCAATAAAACTTATCAACGCAAATGTAAAAAAGTACCAACAATATTTCACGAAGAAAAAAAGTTTACTAATCTCACTAATTTTACTGTAATATTTACTGAAAATCATGTGAGATTCGTGGGATTTTCTATACGATATGTTAAAAGTGGATGTAAGATTTGAAGAAAAAAACTACGCTGCCCTTAATTATGCCCATAAATTTGTAAGATACCTAAGCACAGACTTTGAAAACTAACTGAAGCTCACGAGGCAACTCAAAAGACAGCAATATTTTATTTTTAATCTGAACACGATCTATCAATATAGGTTACGGTCTTTAGGCGAAATCAGCCATACCATGGCTTAGGCTTACCATAGACTAGCTCCATTGCATGTTCCATTTTGGTGAATATGTGGAAAATTTTTTTGTAATTTCGATTCGAATATTCCCAGAATATTTCATACAATTCCATTTTGGCAGCATTGTCAATTTCATTCTCTGTTCATTCTCCATGCTGGAAAATGTGTATTGGCAGGTTTTTTTGCACAAGGAAGCCTAATCTAATGTTTAATTTTAGAGAAAATCTACTTTTTCACACTTGCCAAACAAAAATTTGCGAGAATCAAGCATTCACTATAAATGTCAGATTTCAGTGTTTTGTTTTCTTATCCAAGATTTATTTTTTTGATTGTAAAATAAAATATTAAAGATCATAAAACATTATTTTAGAATGATTCTCTTGTCAAGAAATCATTCGAAAATAATGTTCTATGATCTTTAATATTGTATTTTACAATAAAAAAAATGAATCTTGGATGAAAAAACGAAAACCTGAAATCTGACATTTATAGTGAATGACTCTAGCAATTTTTTGATTGGAAAGTGTGTAAAAAGTGGATTTTCTCTCAACGTGAACATTAGATTAGATTTTCTCATGCAAAAAAAACCTGCCAATACACATTTTCAAGCATGGAGAATGAACAGAGAATGAAATTGACATTTCTGCCAAAATGGAATTGTATAGAATATTCTGGGAATATTCGAATTGAAATTACAAAAAACTTTTCCACATATTCGCAAAAATGGAACATGCATTGGTCTATGGTAGGCCTAAGCCATAATATAGGTGATTTCGCTCAAACACCGTAATCTATATTGATGGATCCTGTTGAGCTGAGTTCGTGAACTTTAGTGAACTAATGCCATTTCTTGAGATAAGCTGAGTTTTTTATAACTTAAAAAAATAGCGCACACCTTAATCTCCTTCAGGAAAAAATCAGGAAGGTATTATTTTATGACGAGTGGAATGGCTTGCTCTCCTTCAGTTCAATGACAATTTTACTGAGCACCTATATCCTTTTAAATCCAAATAGAAAAAAAATGTAATATTAGTACAAATTTAGAAAAGGCTTGATATAGCGAAAGAGCTTTCAGAGCTGGATTCTTGTGTTTTAGATTTTTCTTTGCATAAAGAAGGGAAAGGCAAACGAATCATAGCTATTTACCAACGCCCTTGGCGCTTTTGCACTTCTTTTGTCTTTTCCCACCTCTTCACATTGTGGTTCTGTTTTATGATCGTATACTGAGATAAATTTAAACAAGATTTGGTTTCATTTCTCTCGTTATTTTCACTACCAAGTTTAATATCAAATATGAATGTTTAATAGGTTATGTATCTTTAGTAGATGGTCATAAGTGGCCATAATTTAGTAGATGGTGTCCATAAATATATTTCCAAAAATATTTAGCTATTATTTCCACAGATGGCGCTATGATCAATAATGTCATATAGTTGTGAAAAGTAGACAGTCTGAGGTTTATAGCCATAGTGTCATTTTTTGCGTATTACGTTTCCAGAATGAGTGACTTAAGCATTGAGCAAAAGGTGTGTCTCATATAATCCTTCTGCGGAAAAGGCAAATTTTATGCGGCAGCAACAAGAACATTCCACAGGACTTCTGACGTCTTTGTTGCTCTTCAGGAAGTTTACGGCAATCCTGTCATTGGGCTAGGTTACCCAAAATTTGCAAATGGAGGCATGGAGAGGCCTCCCTATTCACCCGATTTAAATGCTGTTGATTACTATTTTTGGGAATACAATAAAGATAGATGTTACGCAGATAATCCATGAAGTATGAAATAGTTGAAAAAAGCTATTAAGAATTACATCTGCGTAACATCTATCTTTAATGTATCCCCAAAAATAATAATCAACAGAATTTAAATCGGGTGAATAGGGAGGCCACTCCATGTCTCCAGTTGAAAATTTTGGGTGACCTAGCCCAATCACACGAGTGCCGTAAACTTCCTGAAGAGCAACAAAGTCGTCAGAAGTCCTGTGGAATGCTCTTGTTGCTGCCGCATGAGACTGCCTTTTCCATAGATGGATTCTATGAGAAACACCTTTTGTTCAATGCTTAAGTCACTCATTCTGGAAACGTAATACGCAAAAATGACTCTATGGCTATAAACCTCAGGCGCCTCAGACTGTCTACTTTTCAACACTATATGACATTAGTGATCGCAGTGCTATATGTGGAAATAATAGCTAAATATTTCTCGAAACATATTTATGGACACCCTGAAGGTAAATATGAAATTTTAATAATATTAAGTAAACCCACTTACTTAAAGAACACATTTAATATATAACAGTATTTCAAATGTATTATTTAAAAATAATAGTGAAACTATTATTAATAATAGTGAACAAATTTCAACCTAATCATGTAAAAAAACTGCTTTTATCTAATTGCAGAACGATTTTAAATTCAAAATCAAATAATCCAGAGTCAGTCATTTGTAACTTCACGTACAGTTTAAGTAACTTTTATAACTAAATTTCCAAGCACATATATCAATGTGACATAAATACACAGTTATTTCTAGTGTGATGATTTCGACTGATTCCAGCGAAAGTAAATTGTTTTTAATCTAAGCATAAACTTATTGGGTCAATAAACTGGCGAATTTTGTGCTGCTGATTAAATTTTCTAATAACGAGAGAGATGCTCGAAACTGTCGTCGAGATGTTAATGAACTTTCTAATTAGCAACGAGAGCAGCTTGTTGACTGTATTTGTAAACGCCAATTCGAGGTCGCAATGAAGTCGACATTGTGTGGGTTAATTAATGTTAAATTGATAATTAATAAAAAAAATACAATTTGCCACAAATTTTTTATAAACTATGCATCAGTCAATTTTTACTGAAATATATTAAAATGTGAGCTAGTCCATTTAAATGATCTGTCTTTATTGTTTGGAGTATTTATGATCTTTGGAGTTCGAACATTTAAGCATGATTTTAATTAATTTGCAGTAACTCATTACAGAAATAGTAGGGTTTATATAGGAACTTCATAATCGATTCAAGAACTAGGGAGAGAATGCTTGAGAAATCAGGAACTATATTTTCACATCAATATATAAGTGGCATTGTTCCATTATTCCTTAAGATTTATCCGCTTATAACCACAAGTATGATTCACAACTCTAAAAGCTTAAACATCCTAAATTCTAATAAAAGTTATGATATTTGAAGTAGCAATAAGCTTGTCCTTCGTTCAGCGTTTCGATTTTGCTGACTCGTTTACCATGTTTGTTCTTACAAAGTCGGGATCTTAAAAATTTTATAACATCCCACCGAAGGTTCTGCATGAAGAATTCTGGGTCGAGTGTCAGAAGTGCAGACGTAGTTGCCGTCAGTTTCTGACTCTGAGCCTTTCTGAGCCAAAACTCGCAGAAGTTCCACCCTCACTCTATAACCCAAAGGGGTTGAGATATTGCATACATATACTTTTTACTCAATCATTTATTCATGGATCACAATCTGATCTTAGAATCTTTGTCGCATAAACTCCAACGTGTACTAAAATAGTGAAGAGAATTTTTAAGTGTTACATTTGACTGATTGAAAATTAAAAACAATTTTTATTAAATATTCACATTTCATGAAATGTTATATAAAGAGAGAAAAAAGAAGACAATATTACAACTAGTTATGTCTTTCCGTAGACTACTTTCTCTACTTTAGCTTTCAATAGAGTAGAAACCTCATGAGATAATATCAATTTTTTTAAATGTCTAAAAATGAAATGTTTTTCATTTAGAGAGTCAAAAAAGTCTGAAGAGTGAATTTGTGTGAATATTTCAAATTATTGGGCTTACACAATACATTCTGTACTTGGGCAAACACAAGATAAAATTTCAAATATATCGGCTTACCACGACAGGCTTGTACTACTTGTTCTGACATCGAAGTGGAAACTATCGAGATATCTGAAGTGGAAAAAGTGTGTCAATGTGAGACGTGGTATTTGAATTCTGAACAAATTTAAATAACGATATCCAGAATCTTTTCAGTAACTCTGTAAAATACAGATAGTACAATTTCTCATAACATATGACATGTTTTTAAGACTGCAGTTAATAAAAACAAAAAATATATTGATGTTCTAGAAACTCTATTACATAATTAAACATCCATTATCTAATATTCTTTTACCATAATTTTCTTTTTCTACTTTTGGCTAACAAGAGACTGAAAACTTCATGAAGTAATAAGGCTGAGTAAAAACAAAAAGTCTCTAGTTGTCATCTAAAGTTAGAATTTCATGTAATAGATGTCTTGCTATTACATATAGAAGCGGTGGATTTTTACATAGTTAAATCATGTGTCTTACACAACGTATATTTTCTACTTGGACTGGCACGCATGAGTTCAGATTTTCTGGCTAAAATTACACGCCTTTACTACTACTTCGTCTGACATGGCAGTGGAAACAGTCGAGTCAGCCGAAGTAGAAAAAATATGTGGATGTAAGACATACGATTTGAATTGTTTAACAATTAACAAATATCAATATCCAGTTAAATATTGAAAATAATAAATTAAGCAGATATTACAAATAATCTAGTCTAAAAAATATAATTTTTTAAAGACATTTGTTTTTCAAAAATAAGTAACTAGTGGAACTCTTTCCCGGTGAAAGTATCTTTCAAACTTACGAAATTTGTTGTTCTCTTCCGCTATCCCGTTACAGTTAAACTGTCCAAGCTGCCAGTTTTAGGCACTTTTCAGTCAACAGTGACTTGTGAACACGTTAATATCTCATTTCTACTGTTCTCTAAGAAATATTCCACAATAATTATATTATAAAACCAGTTTCCAACATACTCAAAATTTGGATGAATATTAAGAATTTAATTATGTTACATTCTCATCGCACGCTACACGCGCGGCTTGCTTCGCTTGTAAGTTTCAGCGCGCATTGGGTGCGCGACTGTTTGTCCTCGCGCTTCGCGCTTGATAATGTATTTACCTCGTGGTATGCGCTCGGTCTCTGTATTTCCCCTAAATTTGTGCACAGATCTTTTAAAATTAAATGTCAAAACATCGACAACTGTAATTTGGTGATTGTGAATTCTCTTTTGTTAAAGCTCCTTCGGCTTTAACGAACACATTCTCATCACGTATATTATTCTTCGCACTCGATTTTGTTCAAAATGTGAACTTTTCTACATTATCTTCAACACTACTATATCAAATGTATATTACATTCATTTCCCTACCTCGTCCTGGGATGGCTTATTCAGATATTTCAAAATAAAGTACAAATTTTATTTATCATGATTACTTTAATATTTATTTCTTATTTTGCATTAAATTTTATTCTCAGCTACCCTGAAAAATGTATCATTTCAATAAATTGATATTATTACAATTCATAATACGCATTGATCTTGAGACATAAGTATTTTTATTTTATTTTTTTATAATTGAAAAACAACATTTAAAAGCAATTTTGTGAGACTTTAAAAAACAGATAATTTTGGTCTCTTGTCTATTTATTATGTCTTACGTGGTTTCGTGGGAAACTTGAATTGTTACGTTTCTCAGTTTGATTTTTCATGGCTAAAACCATGCATATTGGCAGTGAAAGGCTGACGAACGAACTTGACCTGTCTTTTTGGACCACAAACCAGTGTGCAAAAGGGTATTTAAATAAGTAAAATTCCTTCGAAAGTTTTCGCATCGTCAAACAGACAGACCGACAAACATTTTCGTAAAAACTTTATTTTCTGACTCAGGGGGTCTCAAAACGTTGATAATTGACGAAAACTGGATAGGTCCAAATTCACATGAATCTAAGACATTCCATCATAAATGATGAGAATGTAAAAATTGTAATAATTTTATACTGAGATATTAATCACACCGAATATTCATAAGGATTTACAACTGTAATGTTGCCAAAGATAACACAATTTCTTTTTCATTTCACACAAATAAGACATCCAATTTGTTAACAACGTTCCTCACACGCAATTCTGTAATTTTTTACAGAATCAATAAATCCACTCACAATGGCCATCATTGTGTGCCGAAAAGTTTGGTTCAATTATTATTAACTAATTAAATTCAGTTATTCAGGACTCTAAAGCCAAAATCCGCCAACAACTATTTTACAATTACTAACTAGCTTTCAAGCACAAAAAGAAACTTGCCAGCTTCTTTTTACTTTTAAGTTTCTAGTAAAATGTACATTTGCAGATAATTTAAAACAAATAGGTATCCATATTTTTCCAAAAATAAAACTAAAGTTTAAAATCATAATCGAGGGAATCAAATTTAGAACTTCAATAAAGAGCATATTTGAAGAATTTTTCTCAAAGTAAAATTGTTATCTATCGGACATCAAATTCTCTCCAATTATTTTCCTGTGCTTTACGCGATGAAAAATGTGTCGATAAGAAAAATTAGTGACAACTTTTTTTGTCAGGATAGATGTATGTTTAAATAATTTTTTTTTTGTGATAACGAAAATGCATATAATTATGTAACTATTATCTCCCCAAAATATCAATGTGAACAAAATTTGTTTACAGGAACTCTACAAATTTTCAAACATTAGTGCTGGAACTTTTTAATGTTCTTATTTATAAGTGAATTATGTAATAAAAAAAGAAGGAAGCTGGAAAAGGGTGGCTAGGTTCACCGAAATTTTATGAGCGCAGCACAAATATTTTCGGTGAGCTAATGAATAAAAGAAAATTCGAAAAATTTAATATTCGAATCATTCTTTATGATTTTCTAGAAGTTATTATACTTCAAAATTTGGAAATTTTCATTTTCTGTGCCCCTAGAAATATGAGTTTTGTCATAAGTGTCCTTTGGGAACGAAACTTTCAAGTGTAGTAATGATATTTCGAAAAAACTAAAGCAGATAGAATATAAGTTCTGCGCCAAAACTACGTACTTGAAGTATATAAGTATATAAATAAAAATCATTTTATACTATTATATATATTATGTATTATATATACTCTTGCTATTGGAGAATCCTAAATCCTCACATATTTTTCAGTTACTAAAAACGTGAATCATAAAAAAAAACATTTTCTATACTTTTTCATTCCTTATTTGCTTGTTAAATTTAGTTTTAATATTTCTCAATTTAGGATAAATGAGAAAATATGAAGTAAACTCAATCAATATGATTTTGAATATTATTGATCAATGCCTGTTTTGAATTTTTGCGCCTTTGGTACTTGTCGGTGAACAAAATATCTACTAAAGGCAGTTGCAGATAGATACACGCTAAATAGAATTTCCAGGGAACACGAGGTTATAACTGCTGGGTTTGCCACATACTTTACTTTGAGTGATGAGAAAACATTTATTCAGTGTTGATCATGTCTCGTGTACATTTTTGTTGTTAAAATATACTCTTAAGAATTATTATATTGTATATACTTTTCATTCAGCAAGGTTCATATTGTTGAAATAAACCGGTGGTAATATGACGTTCACCGTGCCCCATGCTATGGGGAATGCTGACCAAAATGCATAACCTAAGAATTAATTAAATGTAAAATAATGACTTATTTAAAAAACGGTTTTGATTAATGGCATATGTTACCTGATGATGTGAGCCTTACACTAAAAAATCAATATCACATTTTAGTTATAAATTATAGGACATTCCATTCAAAACCCGGCGCCATACCATACACCATTTTGCTTCCTCATAGAGGGAGATTTTTAATGGCCTAAATTTCAAAATCTACTTTTTGGACATATACAGTTATAATTCGGCCGCAGAAAGTCAAAAATGTAATTTTTTTAAAATGTTCATGTGTGTAACTTGTTTCTGTTCACCGTATCTAGAAAATTAAAAGAGCAATGGTCATGAAATTGTAGCTTTAATCGATGCCCAGGTCTGCTAAGATTTTGAACTAGATGGGCGAACAAGAACCGATTTTTTTTGCGCTTAGAGATTTAAAAATAAAATTTCCATTCTTATATGATAATACCTTTTTTGATATTCAAAATACAACTCTGCTCTATCTGATGTATGTGTTCCCGTCTTAGAGGCGCATCGATCGACCTATTGTGGAACCTTATACGAACTACTAGTACCGATTTTAGAAGTTAAAAAATGGTTTATTCCATTTGTATGAGAAAAACTTTCTTGATATTAGGAATATAATACTACAGCACTCTGTATGATATATTGGCTCACGTCTTCGAGACGCGTCGAATGACCTACTGAAGAACCTTCCATGTCCTCTTGTGATCTAGCAATGCCTATTTCTAATTTTTCAAAATATATTATTAATCTTGCTTTTATTAGGAAAACTTTTTTAATAGTGAAAATACAATAGTACTGTATACGATGTATTTGTTCACGTTTTTGAGTCGCATAGATTGACCTATTGAACAACCTTTCATGACCTTCCATGACCTGTCAATTCCGTTTGATAATTTTCAAACAAAATAATTTACCTTCTTTATGAAGGTAAATGAAGGCATGGCCAACGGCCATGCCACGCTGAAAAAACCAGTTCTCGTGAGATCACTGAAGTTAAGCAGCCTTGGGCACGGTTAGTACTTGGATGGGTGACCATTCGAGAATAATGTGTGCTGTTGGCATATTATGGGTGTGGTGAACCCAAACTTGTAGTTATTTATAACTACAAGAAAACTATCCACCTAGAAACACTACCCGAATCGGGTAGTGTCACGCCTACCCTGAAAGGGAAATGGCTTAATGGTATACATACATACATACATGAAAGGAATTTTTGTATATTGAGAATATAAAGGTACTGTATTTTAAGTAATTGTTCGCGTCTTCGAGAGGCGTCGGCTGACATATTTACGAACCTTCGATGACCTTTCATGATCAAACAATAGCGATTTATAAAATATAAAAACAAACAGTTACAGTGCTTATAGTAGGAAAAATTATTCTTTAGTTTTTGAATATAACACTACTGTGAGTTAAAAAGTTGTTAATTATAACTCTCAGATCTTCTGAGAATAAGATTGGAAAAATATTGAAAGTGTCAATTTTTTTTGTTAGTGAAAAACCTCACTTTATAAGAAAGCAAAAGCGCTTATTTATTTTATTATAGTAAACATTAAAATATTTGAGATTCACATATATCGCGTATTATGAGTTAAAATAATGAAAATCAAGAGTAGCGTTCAATATTTTAGGCTTGAGGATTTTAAATATCACTTGGATGTCTGTCCCACAAGTTTCTTGTCTGGTCACGCTGCATTGCTATTTTAGGATAAAATTCGAAAATAATTATTGAAACTATTCATAGTGTGAAATAAAATTTTTAATTTTATACTTAAGAAGATTTTAGTATAGTTAAAAATCGATTTATCAATGTTTATTCCAAATAATAGTAAATAATTATCACAGTTTTTGTGTAATATTTTTTATAAAATTTCCGGTAACGCCCCATATATTAATTTACCATACCATAAAATTATAGAGGATATGTTGAAACGCTGAAGTCGAAATCAAATAAATCGTAAAAATCTTCATTTCCCCCGTATTTCCAAATCTTTTATTTATTCTGCATATATTTTAAAAAGATTAAATTTTTTTTGTGGTTTTATCAATTATCACAGTCGCATGTCAGGTCACGCGACCTTTAACAACATGCAAAATTCATATCCATCACTTTATATTCTCATACTTTCTTAAGTTACCCTTAATTAGGAGAACATATTTAAGGCAGTTTGAAAATTTGTTTGTTCACGAAAATCTCATTTTATAGAATGGTTGATTCTTGGGTAACCACCCTCAGAGTTTCAGATCTGCATGTATACAATTCTATCTTTTCCAAAATTATAATCAATTAAAAATTTCTTTTTGTATGATTATTTATAATAGGCCACATGCAATGTTAAAATAATATCCATTATCAAGCATAATCGTATCATGAATAGCATTTTATTGGGAAAAAGGAAAGTACTATTTTTAATAATAATATCAAATGACGTGACTTTCTTAATGAGAAATGTCATTCCAGCCTGAAGATTTATATAATCGTATCGACTTTTGGCTCAGATTTACCGATTTAATAGGAGTTTTATGCCCTCCGAATCGCGACACACCTCGAGTGCAATTAAGATTAGATTGTTCGGCGTCTACAAGGTTTTTATGATCGCTCAGGAGCGAGGAAGATAGCTGAAGCCTGAACGATTACGCGCTTAGTGTTCGTCTGTGAAACCGAGCGCATAAGATTTAAGCCCTCATGCCATATATTTTAATCTTTTTTTATGTGCATTTCACGCACCTGAACGATTATTTGTCTTTTCACGGCATCTTAGTCGCAAATTAGTTTCTAGAGTCATACTTTCAAAATATTTAGAAAACATTCCATAAACTGTGCAAAAAGCTATGAATGGTTTGACGAAAAAAATGTTTGGTTTGGTCTTTTCGTTTCAGATAAATAACTCTTATTATTTTAGGGGCTATTACCCCCTTGTACAAAATTCTAGATTTTTTCAAGCAGTACGATTAAAATTTGAAGGATTTATCGGATTGAGGATTTAAACGATACGTAAAATTTTAATGCAACACATCAATTCAACTATAATGGCAGCAACAAACATTTTATTGGCGCACTACAATACGCGAAACCACAATATTTCACTCAGAGCTAATTAACAAAGGACGTTTAGTGCACAGTCAACGCGAAATTATATTAATTTCCGCAGGTTTGGGACATTAAAGTCTCGATCTAAATCAGGATACGATGACGAGCTGAAAAATTTTGCAATCGACTTAACTTCAACCGTTACCAGGCGAGGAAAATAGCTAAGCAATTTACTCTATTAATCGATCGGTTGAAATAAAACTAGCTGCTGTCTAATAAACCAAAAGATGAGAGTATATTTGAAGACATGAGAATGACAACTGGATAAGGAACATGACTGAAATTTCACCGGATGAACAAACAGAGTTTTCTACGGTAGCTTTTCAAATATAAAATTCTGATAAAATTATAGAAGCAAGTTTTCCCTAGGAACTCTACGTTGAACATGTGAAATCATTAAGAAATTTTTTTTCTAAGTGCCGGCTGAGGACATGTTCAAGATTGACTTGCGAATTGAATAGGTTTTTGAAAGTGGAAAAAAAGGAGATGTGTCTTATGAATTTTTAAACATTTTATGGGTAAGAAGAGTTTTTTTTCTGCAAATTTTACTTGAAAATCTGTACCATTTTCGCCTTCTTTATTTATTTTTCAGATACTATGGTTTTTCTTATTTTAGTTCGTCCAGTTTTTCGTAATCTTTCAAAATCCATGAGCAAAATAAAAAAATAATACACAATTAAAAGTAAAGTAAAGTTATTTCGATAAAAAAAAAAATGTAAAAAATGTCTCAAAAACCTCACCTTCTTCCTGAATTTTTTTGGAATGCTAGGTATTAATATAGTCTACTTAACATGAATTTTAAATTTAGTATTTTTTCGTTTTTCGACAGAAAAAAGTTATTTTTTTCAAAACCTTGCCCTTTTTCAATTTTTTGAGATTTTAAGGTTTTTCTTCCCGTTTGTCAAGCTTTTCTCCTTTTCCGAAACCGATGAGGAAAACGAAGAAAGAATAAAAAATGGCGATTTTCCCTTAAAATTCAAAAATATTTTTCACGTGCGTAAACATATTTAATTGGCAAGCCAAATACTGAACAGGTTACCAGTCGGCCAGCATGATTTGAAATGGATTCGGTCAGTACGGAATTTTTTGGACCCGATATCTTGCAATATATGTATTTTCTGATATTCCACAGTTTTCGAAATTGTTCTTACTGGCATTTAAGAATTAATGCAAATATGAGAATGACAACTGGATAAGGTCCAAACAAAAAATTATTTTCCTGCTAATTAAGGCCATTATTTACAATGCTGCAGAGAGATGAAAACCTTTTTTTCTGAATTTTAATTATTTAGAGCAGAAACACATTCTTAATATGTTTCAATAAATAGGAAATTATTTCAAATTACTTGAAAATTACTAAATTACTTGAAATTATTAAAAACAAAATCAATAATGTGACATAAATTTCAAGGAAAATAATTTGAAAAAATTATTTTGGTTACATAAATGCCAAACATATACTTTGAGTATTTTTCTGAGCTCAGATATTTTCTATTTCAATCAGAGTATAAAGTATCATAAATATATTTACATGCAAATACTCGTTTAATTTCTGGAGTGGAAATTAATTAGGCTAAGGAGTATATTTTCATACTGGAAGACGGGGTCTGCTGATGTTCGCAAAAATAAAAAAGTTTACTGGGAATTTTATATGCACTGGATACCGACTCTGACGTAAAGATGAGCACGATTTGATGTAAACCTCAGGAAGCAATTTGTATAATTAAAACCTTACAACGGCGATTCATGTCGTATTATCACAAAGCGCTTCACACTTGTATGAACTCGCTGTTATTCATATTATCCCGTTCAAGGAAACGATATCACAAAACCTTGGGGTCCTAAGATATAACAGAAAAATGATGTGTAACGAAAGTGAAGTATCTATACAATGTAGTGAAAAAATATGCTTAAAAAAATCTGTAATGTATAAAAGCTAAATTTTTGTCAGTAAGTAATAATTTATTCATTCTTTTATTTTTAACTGGATTGAGGGTTTAGAAATACAAACTTTATACATATTTACGCGTTCTCAATACCTTTCTATTTTTATCTAAATTTTCTTACCTATACAGTATTGAGGTCGCATCTGTTACGAATAATAATCATAGTCTATAATTCCGCGTTCTAATTACACGCTTCGATTTCAAACATTTCATTAAAATAAACGTAGAATCGATTGTCGTTTTTAATTAGAGTATTAATTAAATATCGCAAACTATTATGAAAGTACTCTATTTTTCTTGAATTATGTACACAGAAAAAACTGGGAGTAATAAGCTTTGCAGGTAATGTGCGAACTGGGGTAACAGCCAACAGGGTAACTGCGATTGGGGTAAACTCAACGTGGCGACTCAAAGGGTTTTCCGGCGGACTCCGCCCTAGAAGCTGCATGTTATACTGTTACAGCCTGTAACGTGCTGCCTCCAGGGAATCCCCCAGAAAAATCTTTGAGTTGCCATGGTGAGTTTAGTCCAGGCACATTTACCCTACTGGCTGTTACCCTACTTCACTCACTACCTGCAACGCTTATTACTCCCAGTTTTTTCTGTCTACCGATAGTGCACAGTGGGCCGGGAGACCCGAAATCTTGACCAAAAGCCAAGTATGGAATTTAAATAAATCAAATTATTTATTATTTTGTAGATACTTCAGAGTACTTGAAAATCGATTCTTACAATTATATTTGCCTATTACTATTATTACGTGATATCTTGATCTTGAAAAACCACATTAAATCAGTAATAAGAGGGATAATGCAATAACTAATGCATTTTTGCATCATTAAATGATTAAAAAATATATAATAGGCGCAATAATTGTAAAAAAAAACATATAGGTTTAATATTTTTGGTGTAATTTATTCACCAATAAAGTGATATTCTCCATAAGGGCGCCATTTCGTGTCTCTTCACACATAAACTTCATACCCAAATAAAAAAGTGAGGTGCTATTTTGTTCACTAGAATGTTTGCGTTAAGCCTGACCTGCGCCATTTTGCGTGTTTTCATTTTTTTTAAACCTATTTAAAGCGTACCTGTGTGCATTCAGTCGTTCTCACTTGTATGGAAATATTCAATGCACTCGCCTACCCAATAACATCTATGCATGAAATTTGAAAATCTAAACTATTACTAACATAAAAACAATAGAAATTATTTATATTTATTATTATTTAAGATGATAATAATATATTAATTTATTAAATTGAAATTTAATATAATTCAATTAAAAACATATATGACAAATGAAAAACAGATTATAAATTAATTAACATATAATAAATAACATAGTTTAAATAATTAACTAAATGATAAATAGTGAAATAATAATTTATTAAAATACAAATTGCTATTTTATTATTATTTTGTTAGAATATTAAGTTTCAAACATTTAAATGCAGTTTAAGAAAGCATTGCTAGGCCAATCCGTTAACATTTCTCAATTTTCGCCGCCATTTTGAATGCGTCATTCAAAATTGTTATTTTTTACCAATAATTCGCAATAATAGACCGCGAAAACCCCCAAGTGAGCATTTTTAGCCTAATTCGTCAACTATTCTACATTTTGGGACGCTATTTTGGATCTTGCCTTTTTAATCTTAAGTTTTTGACCAAAAATTCGCAATCAGCGTTCCCTGAAACCCCCGCTTAAGCATTTTTTGCCCAATTTGTCAACTTTTCTCAAGTTTCGCAGCAATTTTGGATCCGTTGTTTTGAATTTTACATTTTTGACCAAAAATTCGTAATCAGCGACCCTGACAACCCCCGAGTAAGCACTTTTAGCCCGATTGTTTGATGTTTTCAATTTTTGCCAATCTTTCGGGTCTCCCGGCCCACTGTGCGCCGTTTTGAATTCGCGATTTCGAATTTTGCATTTTTTACCCTAAATTCGTCAGCATAGATACGTAAAAACCCCTAATAAGCACTCTTAACTCAATCTGTCAACCTTTCTAAATTTTTCCCGCCATTTTGAATTTTGAATTTTTGACCAAAAATTCATAATCAGCGACCCTGAAAACTCTTGAGTAAGCACTTTTAGTCCGATTCATCGATATTTTTAATTTTGGCCAAGATTTCAGGTCTGCCAGTTCACTGTGCCGTGTTTCAATAATTGAAAAGGTTACATATACAGTAAAAATGTTTTAAAAACCTAATACGACAAATTATTAGGGAAAAAATCCTTTAAAAAGAGTAAAATATATACGTAGATATACCGGTCGAAATTGTACACCTATCCGTTTTTTGATGATTGCTTATGATCTCTCAATTTTAATTATATTAGATTTAATTTTTTCCTTTTTGACAGGTGAATCCCATTTGACTTTTTCTCAAGAGGATATTGCAAAAATTGTGAAAATTAAAATTTTTTCTTAAATCTTCAATGACGTTCGAAATAATCAAGATTTTTTAAAGATCACGAAATCATTTTAAAGATAAATCTCGACAGAATTGCGGCAAATTATCAGCATAAATTTACTATTTTTTGCTTACATGTTGCAGGAAGTTAATGTTTGAACAAAAAAGTTGAATAAACTTCAAAATTAATTTTTTTAAGAAAAGCATTTTTGTAAAATATATGAAACATATAATAACGAAGTTTCTGAAGAAGTCCCTTAAAATTTATATTCATTTAATTTTTATGGTGATTTGCCAACGGATAAGATATTCTCAAAATTGTCGAAATTTTTGTCACAATTTGAACTTCTTGCACTACGATAGGAAACAATTTTACATTTGTACTTATAAGCTGTCTCGATACTCGATACAAAAATGTTAGCTCAGATATAAATAAAATTAGGAAAACTTAGTTTATCATCAAAAAACAGGTGAACACACAATTATGACCGGTGTTGTATATATTCGTTACGTACCAAGTCTCAAACTGTACATATCGCGCAGTGTACAGCGATTTTTGTACACATCGTGATGTGTACAAGCCGTTCTGTGCACACCAATTTTTTTCTGCTTGCGCATTTATTGTTCACAAATTTTTACCCTTTTTTTCTCTTGCATGTCGGAATAGAGATTGAGTTTATAGGCAAGAAGTAAGATAATAATCGGACCATTTACATTAAGTTGAAGTATAAGGTGAAAATTAATATTCCTACAATACAACCGACTTTTTATCCTATAATGAACATTCTCCATATCGGGCTCTGCACAAAACGGCATGTACACGTCGCGATGTGTACAAAACGGCCTGTTCACATCGCGATGTCTATAAAGCAAAAATGTGTGTAGCAGTGGGGCCACACGACATAAGTGAAACTTTACGTGCGCTTGGCGTCGTATAGAGTAGACTAATGCATTGAAGAGGCGCATTAGTGCAAAGGAGCTCGCTTAACAGACTATTTCGGATATAACCGTAGCAGCTCCCTTATAAGGTACATATAGGTATATCTCTCTTTCTTTTCATTCTCCTTGGCTGTGATGTTTTTGTCAGCTGGTGCCGAAAATTCGATGAGGCACATGGTTCGTTTCTCGAACTCAAGAAGAACTATATCAGGCTTCGAGTGCGAAACAGAAACAATGGTCAAGAATATGAAGTTCTAGTATATGCGGCATTTCTCATTCTTGACAATAGACTCTATTTCCCTTGGAACGTTTGGCGGAGCGGTATTACGGCTAATGCCGTAAGAGTGACAGAGATGGTAATAAGGTACTCTTAGTGCCGCATTGTGCCTCTGGATGTACGTCGTTCCCGCATGCGTGAGACAACTAGATATTATGTGTCCTAGATGCTCGGGGTGTGCATGACACGCTCTGCAGCTAGCACCGGGAATGTCTTGGCTCAAAATTTGACGACAGTATGCTAATGTGGATATGACACCGTCTTGACACGCTCATACGACATCGACTGATCCTTCACATTTATGTGGAAGATGCCGTGCATCTTCTTGTTGAAGAACTGTTCACAGAAGTTTTTCTCCTGTGTTATCTTGATTGAGGCCTTCGGGAGTGAGTACTTGAGATGGCTAACAAGTGTTTCAGCAGCCTCCTCCGCTGCTTTGTACAGAAACGCTCCTTTGTCCACTTCTTCGTGTTTCCTGACCATTTTACGAACAGGGTCTCGTCCATTTGTGACTATATGTTCTGTACCCAGAATAATCATGTAGTGTAGACATTCCAAATTCAGTATTTCGCGACCACCTTGACGGCGTAAGATGTAAAGTCTCGGAACAGAAGACTTAAGGTGCATGCTTCTGTTCCTGTGTATAACCTTTCGTGACCCGATATCGAGGGATCTGAGCTCGTCCTTCGTCCATGGAACCACTCCAAATGAATAGAGTACTACTGGAGCGGCAAGAATGTTCGCTGCAGATACTTTGTTTCTCGCCGACATTTCGAAAGACCAAATGCTTTGAATGAGACGTTTGTATCTGCATCGGAGAGTACCCTATATAGATGCCACGTCCTGAATGCTGCTCTGTAGCACACCCAAGCGCCATGTTGTCGTATAGCGCTTCTGTCGACAACCTCAGGGTCTTCGGCGATGCCATTAAGTTTTCTCGCTTCAAATAAACTTTGGCGCATTTTTCTAAACCAAACTCCATTTCAATCTGCTGAGTGTATTTCTGGATAATCCCTAGAGCTAGATCTAGTTACTCTTTATTTTCAGCATAGATCTTAAAATGATCCATGTAAAATACATGAGTGACCTTATGTTTTCGATTTCCAGGTTTGCCGCAGAAGTACCCTTCGAAATGGCGAAGTGCGAGAGACTTTGACAATAATGTGAGACAAAAGAAGAGAGGGCTCACGGTGTCGTCCTGAAAGTCACCTCTCTAAAAGGTGACGTTGTTAGCTGTCACACGATGTTTTCCAGATAAGATAGTAAATCTGGTTGTCCAAAGCGGCGTTAATCTATCTATACAACTCCCGATGTGTGGATTAACCTTTAAGCTTTCCAACAGAGAGGTGATAACTTTATGGGAGGTTGAATCGAAAGCGTCTTTGCAGACACATCTTTCGATGAGCAGGTTCTCCTGACATCCTCCTACGCCTTTCTTTGAGCCGCGTTGTTTGTACACCTCTCGCCACACAGGTCCGATTGTCTGAATAATCCTGTCATTTAGGATGACTGCGAAGATCTTATACAGTGTGTTCAGATAAGTTATTGGCTGTAATTCTCAGGGTCAGCTAAGTTGCCTATCTTCGGCATGAGTACTGTGCGCCCTTCCACGAGCGACTCCGGAATAGGCTCTTGCGACTTTAGATATGACGTAAAAATGCGGGCCAGATGCTAGTGGGTTGAAGGAAACTTCTTCCACCAGAAGGTCTTGATACCATCTGGTCCCGGAGCGAAATAGTTCTTCATGCCTCTTGATACTTTTTCACCTCCTCGGTAGTGATAGGTGGACATTCCCCCTCAGGTGTTATGAGAGCACTGCACTTTTGGAGATATTTATGTTCTCTGAGTCTTCCTTAAATGGATGCTGGACTTCGTAGACTTCTCTCAAAAATACTTCGACCTCCTCTGGTGTAAGCGGGTGATCGACAATAACCGGAAGATCTTGGAAGAGTCGAGATGGGTCAGAGAAAAACTCTTTATTTCCTATGACCCGCCTCTCCCTACGCTCTAAACTTCTCCTAGCGTCAGATAATATCCGTATTCTGTCAATATTATGCTGCCTGATGGTCAGCAGCTTTAACTTGTTGAGTGTGCGATGACGGATCCGCAGTCCGCGCGCGAACAATCGAACATTGGCAGTGAAATTCCTGCCAGATGCTATGTACTCAATCAAACACCGAGTGCGGGATGCGTACTGCCTTGCCCAGCCTATCTTTATGCTGAGTTGATGCATTTGTATTTTGGTCTAATGATCAGCCGTTGGTTATGTTTCACAGATTGCATCCGCCGAAGCTCTTGCTGAATTATATACACTACAATTGATAGTCCAGAGGTCGGACTCTTCGGAAAAATCTGCTCGATACTCGTCATCCAGTTCAGCCAGATCTTTGGACTTGAGAGAATCCTCTATGCTGATGTTTGTCCGGGTCCTGAAGCATCGCTCTTCCTCTACTGGATACCTGCCGGCAATTGGTCTTTTGGTCTTATGATCAGCCGTTGGTTTTTTTATATATATCCTCGGATTGCCGATAAAGGGTCCTTATACCAAGGGTTTTCTGCTGAATATGGTTACAATAAATAATAGGCAGTCGCGCACAATTGTCCAGGGAATGTCCCGAAGGAATAACCCCCAAGCGGAGGCGTAACAGCCGTGCCGAAAGCTGAATGGCACCTGTCTGAGGTGTCTTAAACGGTGACTCTGGGATATCGGGCGACCTCTCAGAATATGCAGCCTCATCTTTGCATACGGGGCTCTACAAGGACGAACGAACCCTTTTCCTAGTTGCTCGTGGGAACAACAATAACACCATTAAACCATCAAAAAGTTGTAGATGCGATTCAAAACGATCGAACGCGCAGAGCTCCCGACAATGGGTTCGCAAACAGTGCCGATCACCCTAGAGTTCCGGGTGCTGAAAATAATTTAGATGGAAACACGACGACAAACCGGCAAAACGCCCACAGTAAGTGGACGAACCAACTCAAGGATGACTTGCTAGACTTCTACGATGCCAACATTATCCCTGTTCACGGAGGCTTTATGGCGCGTATGAACACTCAATGGTGCCAAAAACACCCAGGGCTTCAGCAAGTTTAGCATCAAGTATTACGAAATCAAGTCGTCTACCTCTCGAAAAAGGATATGCATGCGGAAAGCTTTCAAAACCCGTTGTATGATGAACAAGCCGCAGACGAAGAGGAGGCAGCGATATTAACCCTTAAAGTTATCCCTTCTCTGTGATAACATAAAGATGAGGGGGGTCGCTGAAGACCCCAGCAGAAATTTCTTTATTGTAACAAGGATTTTTAATATTTTTGCACGAAAATTTTTTTGTATATACTTTTTTATATCCTTTATAAGATAAAACTAGTTAATATATAAATTTTTATTTTAACATATGAAAAAAAAATGAAAAACTATCACAAAATGGAAAATGTGACTCTTCGATTTAAAGACGGCTGGGTATAAAAGATCCCAGGGATAACTATAAGGGTTAAGAACAACCGCGGAAAGCAGACACCTTCTGAGAGATGATCGCGATTTCAAAACAAGAAGGAACATTCATATCCAGGATCCTCCTAAGCTCGAAGACCTAGCTGAAATGGTTACTCCCCCTAGTGAGGATATTTCAGAAGATTCTAACCTCTGGACCATCAATTGGTCAGTTTATAGTGTTGCGAGAACTTTGGCTGATTCAAATCGAAGGCTCAAACCAAGAAGATGTCGGCAAAAGAAGATGTGGAAGAAGTGGGCAAGACAGAATGCGTACTGTGTTCAGTGTGTGATCGACTACATAACATCTGGGGGATCGTTCACGGAAAGGGTTCGAAAGTTCGCCCAAGAACTGAGGATCTACCACCACACACTGAACAAGTCAAAGCTGATGAAAATCAAGCAGCATATTGTTGACAAAGGACGAAGAACGAGCCCTTGATATCCCCACGCGCAAGATCATGTATACGCATAAGAGCTTGCATATTAATTCGTCCGTTCCGCGATTATACATCTCACGTCGTCAAGGCGGATGCGGACTTCTGAATCTACAATGTCTTCATAACCGATTTGTTCTAAGTACAGCTTACATCGTTGCAAATGGCAGAGATCCTCTCCTCAAAATGGTCAGGAAACACGAGATGATTGGCGAAGGAGCGCTTCTTTACAAAGCCGCGGAGCAGGCGGCCAAGACCCTTGGCCTAATTTTTAACATCAGAAGTGAGGAAAGTGCTCCATCTAGATGGCTCCATCTAGATGACTCACTTCTAAAAGCCGAAGTAAAGAAAGCAGAGATTGGAAAATTCCGCCAACAGCTACTCGGCAAGAAATTGCACGGAAACTTTCACAGAAATGTAGAAAATCTGATCTTGTCGAAGGAGCAAACTTTTTCTTTCCTCAGATCATCAGTACTTCATTCAGGTACAGAGAGTCACAATTCCGCATGCCATGACGGTGTCTTTTCCATCTAAGTATAACGTGAGCGCATTTTACGTCAAGAAATTCCTAGTGGTTGGTGCAGAGCGTGTCATGAACACGCTGAGTGCCTAGAACACATACTATCCGGGTGTCCCACTCACGCGCCAACAACGTATCTCTGCAGACATGATGTGACCCTAAAAGTGCTTTATTACTATCTATATCGCTCTTACGGTGTTGGCCGCGACCTTGCCCTGCCGAACGTTCTGACGGAGATAGGGTTAATTGTCCAAAACGAGAAGTGTCCAATTTTCTGGAACTACGGTTTTTGGACAGCAATCTCCATTTCACACTCGAGGCCGACTACAACATCATCGGTGCTCTCGGAGGTGCGAAACTATCACTGGTTCGTAACCTTGAAGCCATAGTTAGTTAGTTAGTTTTAAAACGGGCGGCAAGCCTATGAAGAGCTCCCCAGGCGCTCAAGTTATGAAACCTATTGTGCCACACCCTTATTCGCTCTCAGCAGTCGACCCTAGACCCCTTGATGAAGCCTAGTATGTCGACTATTGATCGCGTTATAATTTTCTCAGGTTCCATAAAGTGAGCCTCAACGGTTTGTTGTCTGAGCCCTGCTAATTCCGGGCACTGGCATAATACATGCAGGGATGTTTCATCACCCCTGCCGCATTTTCTGCACTCTGTCTTGGGATTATACCCCATTTTTTGCATATGATAGTTCAAGTGGTTGTGCCCAGTTAGGATGCATACCACTGACCTTATATCTTTCTTGGCAAACCCAAGATTTCCCTGGCTCTATCCATCCTATAGGTATAACTCAGGATGGATTTCGCCTTACGTAAACCTTGGATTGGTTCCCAGTATTATCGGTGTTTTGTTCAGATCCAGCTTTTAATGGCCATCCCGACACAGCAATACGCTATTCCCAATACCGGTTCCGGTCCTACGTATCTACTCGCTGCACCGTATTTTGCCAACTGGTCCGCCTTTTCGTTGCCCTTGATCCCTGTGTGACCAGGGACCCATATGAGAGCCACATTGTTTCTTTCTGCAAGTTGGTTTAATGCCGTTTTGCATTCCCAGACCAGTTCTGTTGTTCTCTCTGGTTTCCCTATTGCAGTTAGTGTCGTTTGGCTGTCCGAACAGATCGTAATCCATCTGCCAGCAGCGTTTTCATCTATTAGTGTTTCAGCACAGTGAAGGACGGCCAGTAACTCTGCCTGAGAGACAGAAGCATATCGCCCAAGTGGAATCCCTATCCCCCTCCTTCTCTTGCTGTCATAGATTCCTGCTTCTGACCCTCCCTCTCCCCTAGAGCCATCTATATACCAGATTTCCCCTTGGAGTAGCGGGTTACCATTTGCTTTTCACAAATCCCTGCTTGGAATGCAGACGCGGAAAGCTTTAGCAAAGTTGAAGCGTTTTGTTATTTTATCTTGCCTCATCTCTAGAATCGGCAGTGCGCTGATGTCACTCGGGAGCCTAGTGTGCCTAGTCCCCGAGTCCATCTATTTGCTCTTGCCAGGCAGCCCATTTTGTGATTTCGTCGTGTCCGTCGTTGTGATTTCGTCGTGTCCTGTGGCCACCCATCTTACGGTCGTGAGACGGAGCCATAGGTGTGAATTACCGCGGTTCTACTGGGAATCGGTGTCATTTTTAGACGGCAGTTGCTCCCAGCGGGACCCTGCCTTGCTTTTTGTATGTTTTTTTTAAATTATATATATATATATATATATATAATTTTAATTTAAAAGTAATAAAAATATAAAAAAACATTTTTAAAGTGTTTGAGAATAGTGAATCACAACATCTTAAAGATTGCTGCAAAAACAAAATGAAAATACCAGTGTAGAAACATTGCTCAATTCACATGGAAAAAAATAGTTGTTGAGATTTAAGTGACTGTCTATAAATCTTGGATATCGAGTTTTATGTAACGTAGGCATGATTTACGCGTTTTATCAGCGTTTTTTTAGTTCTAGAAGTAGCCGTTTATACAACAGGAGGAGGGACACCGTATGACCATAACATTCTGAACGTTCAAATGAACGATAAAAGAAAATTTTAACGAATTTTTTTTCTGTGATTGTTTGTGGCAATCTGAAAATGCAATCCGTGCAAAAATATCGCCAACTTTTCAATTTGGGAGGGTCAGAAACCACCCCTAACGTGACTTTCGTACATGTGACAGCAAAGTCGACTACAAACAAAAATGCAGTAAAAGTTTATTTTACAATTGCATAACTTTCAATATAATTAACTACTATTTTTGCACTGTTTCTAGATTCGAAAGCATTTAATAAAAGGTTTCGTTTATTTGAACGTTCAGAACTTCAAGCACATGGGCAGTGTATGCGCATGTGTGGAGTGGTGCGGAGTATTATTATGATGAAAATATCGCCTGCACCAAGGAGGAAAACAAGACTGTATCCCTCCTAGGTACACAATATACTACTATATAAGTGACTTTTCATTAAATACGCGGAGAATAATGGATGTTTAAATGTAGATGTTCAAAGGGTAAGATTGTACCGCCTAACATGCAGATATTCATGCCGAACATCTACTATCTTTTTGAGATGTTTGGCGCGCATTGTAATTTCACGACTATATTTCATATATATTTTCGAGATTACAATTTTGGAACATTTTCAAAGGATTAAAATTAGCTATCCTTAATAAAAATTGAAGATCATTCGTTTTCAGCTTAGTGACCCTGTTTTTATTTTATATTTTGAAGATTTTGAATTACAAATATTAGGTTTGATATTAAGCATAACCTCAACTCGACTGAATGTATCATCTTATCGATATTTCATACCCTTCATCTGTTTTTCGTTTATGTATGAAGATTAAGGTTTAATTTTGAATTTAAAAATAAGTTATCAATCAATTCCTTAATTGATCAAAAATAAGTAACCTGAATTATTTACAGCCGTTATTAGACATAATCATCATATAATATTTTGAATATTTCAGTTGAACATTTCGGATGTTACAGAGTAACATCTCACTTTTTAATATCTACAGATACTAACTTCGAACATCTAGATTGCTATCCTATAGTTAAACGTAAGATATGATAACCCTGAACATCTAGATGTTACGTTTAAACGTCCATTTTTCTCCATGTAGTGTTCACTTTCCTCCTGCTATTCAATGAAAGTCATTTAGTGAAAATGTATAAAAATGTGTCTTAAATTTTATAAGACCGGTCACATAAAACTCTACATTTAAGATTGCTAGTCACTTAAATTTTAAAGAACTATTTTTTTCCGTACAGATGGTATATTAGGATCATAAAAAATTAAAATAATGCAATTGCGAAAAAAATGAAATAAGAATGTTTTTTAAATTAAAATTTGCAACTACGCACGGAATAGTAGTATCCATTAAGCCATTTCCCTTTCAGGGTAGGCGTGAACACTACCCGATTCGGGTAGTGTTTCTAGGTGAATAGTTTCTTGTAGTAAATAACTACTACAAGTGTGGGCTCATCACATCCACGGTGGGCCAACAGCACGCAGTATTCTCGAATGGTCACCCATCCAAGTAATAACCGCGCCCAACGCTGCTTAACTTCAGTGATCTGACGAAAACTGGTTTTTTCAGCGTGGTATGGCCGTTGGCCATGGAATGTTTACAAAAAACTCAGTTTTATGCGAGAGATGCAACCGTTCCGTAAATGTTGACAGGAACTAGGTTATAGGGCAAATATTAAAAAATAACTGTATATCGGTCTATCTGTCATTTAGTTTGTTTAGTCGACCATCTACCGCCAATATTTATGCTTTTAGCTAAGAATTACTGCTAATAAAATTTAGGTCAAAATAAGGAATAAAATAATATTATAATAATAACAAACACTAAAATTCGTACTTTCTTTTGCAATATCTGAATAAGTATTCCCGAAAGTAGGTACAGAAATTAATTACAATAAAACATACATTTAATATAGAAATAGAGTTCAACATAATATAGAAAATTTCGCGTTTTGGACATACTTTAATCTAGTGTGAAGCGCGAGACATGTGATGAAAATGTATTCGTGAAACTCAAAGGAATATTTAACAAAACGAAATTCACAATTAACAAATTACAGATGCCAATGGCTTGACCTTTAACCCATTAGCGCCTAGCGATGCCATATGGCATCACTTTGACGCTGTTTGAAATTTTCGCGCCAATTGTCGCCTGTGTGTCGCAACAGCACGAACTAATCTATAGCTTGTGAAGCAAGCTCAGGGGGATTCCCCACGACCGTTTTCAACAACCAATGGTTATTTCGTACTCAGGTAGACCTAAAGTGTTAGTCATGTAAAAAAAATGCGATTCTGAAACCCTAAATTAATTCAGGCGCTAATGGGTTAATTTAAAAATGTCTATATACAAATATGGGAAAAGCACCCTCTAGACGCGCTCGAACTGGCAAGCCGCGTTCGCAGTGCTCGATCAGAATTACAGAATTAATACTATTTTAAGTTGGAACTTTTTTATATATGTTTTATCGATATTTTTAAATAAATATTGTTTATTATTTTTGTTAGATAAATCTATTGGATTTATTGGTGTGGAGTATTTCTCAATGAAAGTAAACACTAGTAAAGAAAGAAAATATTAGTAAATCTGAATCGTGTCAAGGTGAGAATTTAGTTTTGAGACGGCTCTCTAAATATTGTATAAAACCCGTAAATTTCTCCATGGATCGAATCCCGAAATTTTTTAAAATAAAATTGCACCAAAATCAATTTTCTCCCTTTTTTGTAGCGCCAGGAGTATAAAAATCTAGCGGGATAGTTACAATAACTCGTCAAGCTATAATCAGACTAACAAGCGTGGATGGCTGTTTTTTAATATAAAAATCAATGATTTGTCATTGAGCCTCGCTTCCAATGAAACAAGCGCGTGCTTGTGTTTTCCACTTGAATGTATAACTTGTCCTATAATTATTTTAGGTATAGCATTCACTAAGCAACTGTGCTAATATTTAAACTTTTTCTATAAATAAATGCATTGCACTGAAACGTAGTTCTGCATAACGATTGCTTCTCCAATTAGAATTGAACATTAAGATTCACCTTTGCGCTATATATAGTCAATTCATGTGTAAGCATGAGAAAGTATAACGATCACGGCTAAACTTTCGTTTCAGAATTTTGCAGTACATGCATCATTATTCCTTTATCTCTTTCAAGTAAAAGGTGTTCACAAATTTGGTTATTCTTAATTGCACGGTTATTGCTTTTATTTGCTGGATTAATTTCTTTTATCATTTGCAATGTATAAATATGGAAAGTAATATTCCTGAAATAGTGGAAATAGATTTGTAATACAGATACTTTCATTCTAAATTTTTCGACTTTTCTTTAGTACTTGGCTACGATTAGCTATCGCCAATATTGATATGTTTATTTAAATGTTTATAGTTACTAAATACCGCAATTCTGATGAAACATTACAGTTAATGTTTCTGCAATTGTTTAGGACCCTCCAGCAATTAGAGTTCAATTATTTTATTTTTATTATATATGAGTTTAATTTGAAAAACTTCGAAATATTACTTTTTAAATCTGTACCATTACAATAATGGTCTTCCTTTGAGAAAACACTGCCAGAGTTTAATAAAAACTGTATTCTTTTTTCCTTTTATGGGAAATAAAATATTCCCCTCTACCATTGAGTATATTTAAATACACATTATTAGGCAGAAATGTAAGCGTTTATCGTTGTTGGCAAAATTTCAAAAGCACTCTGTTAGGAAAACGTAACGAAGAGGCCGAGTGGGATTCGCTCGAGTTTCTTTTGCTCACGCCCGCCCGAACAATGGACCAGTTCTCGATTGTCGGTGACATCTTATACGTTAGGTTACGTATCAAGGCTACTTTATGGAAGGCCTCGCTCTCTATTTCATTCAACTTTTTTTATATTCATCATAAAAACCCTGATTCTGCAGATTTGCACTAAATTCTGTTCTCACTAAAATCTGCTAACTTTGGATTTTTTTAAACTGACATTCAAACACGGATGTGATTTTGATAGCAAATTTTCCAAACGATTTTTGCTTCCAATTCATCATTTTTACCCGTGTAGAAATTTGGTCATGGCCCAAACAGGGCCCAGGCTTGGCAAAACTAGGCCCTGGCCTGGCGATCTAGCCTGGGCCAAGCTTGAATGAAACGCCAAATCTGGCCAGGGCCATGTTATATTGCCAGGCTCGATCGCCCAGCTTGGCCCAGGCTTGGCCCTAGTTTATTATCGATTCCCAGCCAGTTATCATTTCTCAAACTACTACCAGAATCTGTGGTAACCTCAACTTCGGCGACATGGTAATTTTCATTTTCCCTTACAAGATTCTGATTTAAAATATTTTCTCCAATGATCTGATCCACATTTCCAAATTGAGGTATTTCAATGATTATCTCGCCGGGTTCTGATTCTTCCTCATCATCTACGTCATCATCATCTATATACAATCATTTTTCAATTTACGTCCGCCATGCTTGTTTTGTAAATTAAAGTTTTAAACATCATTGCATACATCAACAATATATTTACACTCGATAATTCGATGAAAAAGTTTTCTCAATTTGAGGTTAGAAGTCACATGTAATCTTGATGTGAAAATATTATTTATAATTAATATAAGTACCTACTTGCACTTTCATCGCGTAAATATGGGATACTGCCGAGTGCTCGATGCCTCTGGACTCTCAGAGTGCTTTTTATTTTAGGCATTTTTATCGTAATTTAATTTCAATGATGATTTGTATTTTGTTCATCGACCATCATCATCAGCACCATCACCACTATTCTCAATCACTCACACAAAATTTATAAGTTCAGTTTGGCTCAAATTATGACTCGAATTACCTGTCAAGATACTTTAAGAATGTTAATTTATACCAAATTAGCCACTTTGTAAAGATTCACACTCGAAACTCCAAAGTAATAAGTAAACAAAGAGAATAGTACTACGCCATCTGTCGTCAATTTTTGGAACTTTGACACTAGCTGGGCCCAAGCTCGAGCCATTGCAAAATTCGAGCTAGATCCAGGCTAGGGGCGCCCAGCCTGGCCCAAGTCTGGAACATGGAACAAACTTGGCGATTTCTGCACGGGTAAGGAGGATCTGGAAATATAATTCTATTTTAAACCCATGGTTACGAAAACATGTTTGATTTAATTTACTCTAGCTAGAGCGAATTAAATCTAATTTGGTTCAGATTTCAGTAACCATGACCAGCTGCGTGGGCTCAGTCTCATCGTCCGCGGCTCGCTTCGCTCGCAATTTTGAGCGCAACTAGGGCGCGCGTCTGTTGGATCTCGCGCTTCGCGCTCGGATACTTATTCTTTGCACTTGGAATACTTGAATAAAACTTTAGCAAGAAGATCTCTTTTAGATTCCAGTATTTATGTGCGTCTGCATATTCTGATTATTCTATGTAATTAAGTATAGTTAAAGATTAAGTTGCTCAAAGCTCTAGGCTTTGAGGTACACATTCTCATCGTGGCATTCGCGCTACGCCCTCGAGTTTTGACAGACATTTGTAAATGTATATTTATTTTCTGAATTACCTCAAAATAAATTTAAAAAACTACAATCCTTTCTTCCGACATTCTTCCCTATCTCGCGTTGTTATGCTAAAAATAGGATTTTTGTTTTCATATTATTTTTTATGGATAAAACAAAATATCCTTCAAGCCTCCTTTAGATTTTTTACGTATCTCGCGGCTTTTGGCGAATTATTGAAATTTTTTATTTTTTCATATCCATTTCGACAAATAAATTAAAAACGAGGAATTTTTAAACTCTGAAATTCTTCCAACAACTATTCTTCATATTTTGCGTCGTTTATTGTCTCAAAATTTGAATTTCCGACTTTTTTCATAGTATTTTCGATAAATACAACCAAAATGACAAGTTCTATACAAAAAATGGTTCAAATAAATTTCGTAAGACTTTTTGAAAGCTGCAATTCCTTGTTGACATTTTTTTCCTTATCTCACGCCGTTTGCTTCGAAATTTGAATTTTCGATTTTCTGCATCGTACTTTCGATAAATAAAACCAAAATGACGAGTCCTATTGAAAAATGTTTTAAAATAATTTTTTAGGACATTTCAAAAGCTATAATTGCTCTCGGAAACTTTTTTTCGTATTTTGCGTAGTTTGGTTCGAAATTTGAATTTTGTGCATGTAATCATTTTTATTTTTAATGTCATTTTTTATGATTAAACCCAAAACTACGCGTCCTATCAAAAAGTGATTTATGAAAAATTTGTAGATGTGTTTTAGGTGAACAATTTTTTTATACTAATTTTTTTTTGTAGCTTGTGTCGTTTTTCCAAAAATTTAATTTATTTAATTTCAATGTTATTTTTCACGAATAAAACAAAAACCACGCATCCTATCAGGAAGTGATTATCAACAAATTTGTGGATCTTCTTTGGCAGCAAAATTTTTGTCTGTTTATCTTTTTTTTTTGTATCTTGGATAGTTTTACAATAAAATGGAATTTTTGATTTTTCATTATTTTTAGTGCGATCAGAATTTGAATTTTCGATTTTTCAAGAAAATTCAAAAAGTTGTTATGATAATCTTGTAGGGCTTTCAAAATTCAACGTTTTTCTTTTTTTTTTTTACTTTTTTTCATATCGTGCTGTTTGAGCAATTGACAGTCACTTAATTGCTAGTGGAGTGTATTGGGGTTCAAATAACCACAGCCAAATTTTATTTGGAAATGAAAGAGTTTATTCTATGGCATAAAAAACCTCCACTTGAAGAGTGGAGGAAAAAGCCGAGAATCAAATAGCGATCACAATAGTAAATCAGAAGTTACAGACCTTATGAGAGCATCTATAAAAGTTGCGATGACAACCAGTCCGCCATACGTTAATTCACACAATGGCAAACAGGTATAATCCAAACCACAAAATGGCAAATACACATAATCCAACACAAAATGGCAAATACATATAATCCAACACAAAATGGCAAATACACATAATCCATCACAAGGCTCGTTCCCACT
>CAKNYM010053339.1:0-10134 GCA_932195095.1 Andricus curvator | reverse complement strand
GGGGAGACTTGCCGCAGTTTTGCCATCTTTAGAACTACTCAGAAAATTTTCTTAAGCGATAGATGCCGCTGGAGAGACTTGCCGCAGTTTTTCCATCTTCACAACTAGTTAGAACATTTTCTTGGGGGAGAGATGCCGCTAGGGACACTTGCCGCACTTTTGCCATCTTTACAACTAGTGAGAAAATTATCTTAGGCGAGAGATGCCGCTGGGTAGACTTGCCGCAGTTTCGCCATCTTTAGAACTACTTAGAAAATGTTCTTGGGGGAGAGATGCCGCTCGGAAGACTTGCCGCATTTTTTCCATCTTTACAACTACTTAGAACATTTTCTTTGGGGAGAGAGACCGTTAAAGAGACTTGTCGCTGTTGGGAGATGCCGCAAATGTGACAATCCATCCTGGGACAGTTGCCGCAGATGTGACAATTAGTCCTGTGAGACTTGCTGCAGTTTTGCCACTTTGATGTAGACTTGAACATTTTTCCCGGATGGGAAATGCCGCTGGGGAGACTTGCCGCGGGTGAGAGATGCCACAGATGTGACAATTAGTCCTGAGAGATTTGCCGCAGTTTTGCCACTTTGATGTGAACTTGAACATTTTTCCCGGATGAGAGATGCCGCTGGGGAGACTTGCCGCGGGTGAGAGATGCCACAGATGTGACAATTAGTCCTATGAGGCTTGCTGCAGTTTTGCCATTTTATATGGACTTGACAATTTTTTCCGGATGAGAGATGCCGTCGGGGAGACAATAAGTCCTGGGAGACTTGCCGCAGTTTTGCCATTTTCATTTGGACTTAAAAAAATTTTTGGAGGGGAGAGATGCCACTGGGAGACTTGCCACTGGCGAGAGATGCCGCAGAAATGTCAATTTCACTGTGAGAAATGCCGCACGGGAGATAAGCCTCTAGGTAGAGATGCCGCAGTTCTGATATGCCGCAGATGAGACAAGTCGCAGATGTGACATGCCGCAGTTGTGACATGCCACAGATGTGACATGCTGCAGATGTGACATGCCGCAGATGTGACTTGCCGCAGAGAGACTTGCCGCATGTGAGATGATATGGACCCTTACCAGGCTAGTCAGAAACCTTTGCGCGCGCAGTTACTTTCTTGGGTTCGAATCCCCCTACTCACGGAATTTTTACCATGAATCCTTTGTTAATTTCCTTTACCACAGACATTAGGTACTGACTAGCATTACGGAATTTTCTTTTAAACTAACTTGTTAAGTATGTCGCTAGGCCTAGTGTACGGAATTTTTCGAAACATTAGCCCTAAACGAGCTGGAAAAGGGATTAGTCTTACGAAAAATTTCGTAATGGTCAATAATTTTTTTCCTTAATTTATCTTAAACTAAAATAGGATAACTTTTCTTTCAAAAAAGTGATATTTTTTCTTTGAATGCACGATCAATGAATAACAGAGTTTCTTGAACTTTGAATTAGTTGCTTTAAAAAGTTATATATTATTAACGGTTTTACACTTTTTTTTAATCAACTTTATGATTTATGCTCTTATTTTTCGCTTAATATTCTCAATATTTTCATATGCGGTAAGATTTATATTCTATTACAGGTTTAATATTTAAATACACAGTGCAATTTGGTTTGAAAATTGATAAAAAACGAGTCTTTTCAGTTAAACTTAAATTAAATCAATTATACCTCTCAAATTTGAAGCAGTGACAATTCTCTATCTGGGAAAATTAGATGTTTTTTATACATTTCTTAAACTTTTGTTTTTGTTGTAAATATACTGAATTTAAATTTGATTTTTATTAGAATTTGATTTCATAATGAAAGCGAAAGGTTACAAATATTTTACAACCGGCCACATATTAATATTTATAAATGATATGTAATTATATTTACTACGATAGAAATTGAATACTCATCAAGAAGAAATTAAGTAGGATTGAATTTCGAACACATAATGAAATGTTCATTATAAACAATGAAATCATGACAACGCTATGAACGAACTACTTATGCACCAGAAGTGTGTTTCGCAGTAGTTTACATAAGTTTTGAGTATTATATTGTATTTTACTTTATTTATCAATTACGTAAGTCCGTGATTTAAGGTAAGTTTGCCCTCAACACTTTCCTTCGTAAACATAGCCGTGACGCTCGTTCTTTATGTTCAAACACTTGCACAGTGTTTCTCAGGCTGTTGGACAAAAACGTTTGAGTATCTTTCCGCCTACTCTTTGGAGTGCGCTTCCGTCTACACAACGACAAAAAAGGGAATGTCCTATCTCAATTACAAGCGGAGTCATGAACCTTCCGGTGAACCAGCTTTATTTCATCTCTAAAAATAGTCTACTATTGGAATTCGATATGCTAACTTAGAAGCTGCAACGCTTTTATATGTAATCAGAATTTCTACATTTTTGTCTTTCAAAATTCTAAGCCATTCAATATAATCTACATATCCCAACAAAAACATTTGCCATAGAAAAATCTGTCACGTACACTATATGAATTTGTAAAATCAAAGTTGGCAAAGTAATTTGGGAAAAAATATTCATAATAAAATATATAAAGAAAGTTTTTTATAAAGTGCCCTACAGATATTTTTTAACAAATTGTAAGAGCAATTCAATCCAGCCAAGTGTTATAATGTATAATATGGGTTTTTAAATTTATTTTAAAATTTCTGTAGCGCACTTTATAAATAAGTTTCTTCAAATATTTTATTATGAAAATTTTTTGCCACATTACTTTGCCAAGTTTGATTTCGCAAATTCATATAATTGTACTTAGCTGATTTTTTGCTGCAGAGATGATTTTAGTCGGATTCCATTTTTTTGTAATCAAAAAAAAGATAGATAGGCTCAATTAATTTAACTTAAATTACATTACTAATTTACTAAGAAAATTGAATTAATGCTTTGAATAATTATCACTAAAAATCAATTAGATTAATTAAATTGATCTACACATTAACCTTCCGTCGTTTTAATTTTTCTTTTTTCACAATATTATTATCCTAACAGATTCAGTAATGTTTCGGGTGTATCGCGCATTTTTTGTTCCTAAAATCCGTTTGATAGTTTCAAAATAGCAATCATTTAAAAAAAACAATAGGGTCAATTTGACTCAGTGTGTAGGGCATGAAACTTTAGAGAGGTGTATAGTGGAAAGGTTGATTCAATTAAATGGTATCACATTATTCTATTAACAATTTGATTGGATTTGTCAATTTCAATTAGAAATGGAAAAAGTAGTTAGGTTCACTAAACTTAACCAGTACTTGATTTTCTATAAGGTTGTATAGAAATATGGGGTATACTTCCCAAAAGGTCACCCAAGAATATTGATTAGATACTTGGCTTAGCGGTTCCTTTTGCATCACAGTTGAAAGTCCAAATAGGATTTGTGGCGCAGAATAATTAATATAAACATAGTTATTAACATTTTTTTTAAGGCTGTGTCTAGTCGTTCCGAAAAATTAGGGGGATTGGACCAATATTATTTATGTGGCCAGTCACAGGGGAGCCTTCCCGCCCCCACGAGACGTTGGAAAAGGGGTAGGTGCTTCACCAACATTATTTCTATGGCCAATCACCGGGGTGCCTTCCCGCCCCCACCCGAAAATTCAGGACGACTAGCCAAGCTTATGAAAAATATTGCACTAGTCATCCCGAATTTCGGGACGACGAGACACTGCGTTTTTGTAATTACTGTTTTTTCTAAAATATCAAAAAAATTCTGATCTGAGATATAAATTTTTTGCCTGAAAGTTGTAGATCTCATCTAAACACATATTTTTTGTCTTCATACTTTTTTACTTCAATTAATATTTCCAACGCAGTCCTATTGTTGGGCATTTTAAATCAGGGACAAGGACTTAGTTGATCGCACTTCAACTAACTTCTTCCACTTTTTCAAGGTCTCTGATTTAAATGCCCACCACTAAGACGCGTGGTATATTTTGGGCCTTGGAAATAGGGTTTATTGTGAGTGGTGGAACGTAGTGTATTCTTTAAATCGTTTTTGCGCACTAATATAAGAAGTTTTGACATTTTTTGTAACAAAAAATCTGAAAATGATTTTTTTTTCGTTTTTCTAGGAACAAAAAATCTATTTTAGAACAAAATTGCAGAGATCAAAAAAACGTGTTTCAATAAGATCTACAACTTTTATGTACAACATTTTTATTTTAGATCAATATTTTTCGAGATTCTTCAAAAGAAAATATTTGTCTGAAACAAAAAATGATAATAACTCAATTTATATTGATCTGTGCCAAAAACCCTCGTAAACCATTCAACTGCGATACAAAAGGAACCCCTAGACCAAGTATCAAAACAATATTCTTGGTTGAACTTTTCGGAAGTATATCTGAAATGTATTTCATCCTCTTCAATAAAAAAATGCCTAATGCATCCAAACGATTTACAAAAAATTTTAATATGAAGTCAGATGCCAATCGGTTTGATATATTAGGATGTAGAGGTAAGCAAAGATCGAAAATTGGTTGTTTTTTGGTTTTGTTTGTCTTCAAATCTCACAGTTTCCAAGGCACTAATATAAAATCACGCCTAAACTTATTTTTTAATGGTTAGTCATTCAGCTGGCAAGTTTTATTGAAATTGGTTGAGACTTGCGCCAAGCATCCACGAAAGTTCCAAAATACATGATTATTCCAGATAAGGATTCTTGGTAGCTTATGTTTTGTATGCAAATCTTGATGTGCAGAAATTATTTGCAATTAAGTGATAATGTTCAATATTTCAAATCTCCTTTTATGAAAAATTTCTGTTTCTGAAGGAGTACAACTTTTCGAAAAGTAATCATATTTCTCACATGTTTATGACACTGGGAAAATATCGGGAAGTCTTCTGAAATACGTGATTCACATTTTGTTCTCCGCTGTATGATATCTATTCTACAAGAGCATAAATTCTTGTCGTAAACATAATGCTATACTGTAAACTTCTCAATGGTATTGCTGTAATAATAAGAACATTTCGATCTTGAATGTCACTATAAAAATTTCCGACGTAAATTTATATTTTTATTGGATCAAAACGATAATAAGGAATAAAATATAGAAAGATATTTCTACCTTTATCGTTCTACTAAAAATCACACATTTCAAATTAAGTGAAGCGTTCAAAATCTAGAAATTAATGTAAAGTAATTCACGTCACAAAACTTTCAGAATAGAACTTGTACCTCAATTCACAACGCTAGCTAATTAAGTAAATTGAATGGCAAGTAGCAAATATGCTAGTGCAAAAGGGTTAATTGAGCTGCAATCTAAACTTCTATAGTTAATTATTAATTTCGTTTAGCGTATTTGAGTAATTTACAATATAGAAATTTTAGAGAATTTCCCATAAATTGCATAGCACATTTTTATTTAGACATTCCTGAAATTGTAAGTGCAAACTCTGCAGCACTCTATACAAGAAGAGTTTCTATGAAGTGAGGGTCCGAATTTCCAAATTTGATTTAGTTCAATGAGCAGAATTAATTTCGAAATAAATAGGTTGTACAGCAACTCGTAAATTATTTAGCTCCAATTATTCTGTATCTGAAATTTAGGGGGAGCTACAGCTCATTCTGGGATCTAAACGACTTCTTCCCAAGCAGCCATCCAACTGAGAATCTAATTGTTTTATTACATATGCAATTAATTATAACCGACATGCAAGGAGAAATTTTCGAATAAATCTAATTTCTGTTATTATAGCTATATACAACATTTATAACTTCAAAAATACTAAGTAAAATTTTTCAAATAACTACAAAATAAAATACTGTTTATATTCGTCAATAATCAGTTTTATATTCTCTTATCCGTGCAACATTCCGAAGAAAGTAAAACTATTTTGAGATATACCTAGTTTAATTAAAACCTATTCATAAATGTTAATTAACCTTACATTTAAATATTTGAAATATAAAAATGAAAATGCGATAAGCGTATAAAGAAGCGTAAACTGGATTCCAGATTATAAATATTTGAATCTACTTTTCTTCTGATTATTGTTGGGAAAAATGCTTTTTTTTGTTATAAGCGACAGTAATGCAATTAGAGCGTAAATGTAGCACATTGCAAAGAGCAAAGAAAAGAAACCAGATGAAGCAAGAAAGGGAGGAACCAGAGGGACATGCTACTCACCAATGCCTGGGCGGCGCCCTGGTGCTGCAAGCAAGAAACACCCAGTTACTATCACATAGGATATTCAATTCACAGCTTGTGAAACAATGACAACGCGAAAATGCAGTGCGAATATAAAAGCTTTATCATCGGCGCACACAGACTCATATACGTTTATTCGAGAACTCAAATCTTTAAGCGTGCAGAAGCGTCGTCATTTGAGAAAATAAATTTTTCTCTTTTTTCTCGTGCTTCGCTTCATATTGTTTGCGCCTCGACGGCTTTATTCACGCCAAAGACAACTAACGTAGTGCGAAAAATTGAATCTTTCTTGTTTATTAGCTCTCGTTTCGAGAGGAAAAAATAGTGGAAAACGATGTATAGTCTGTGGTGGAAGACCTCCGCAGTCATTTGATCGAATTTTTCTTATTCATACAGTGCGAAAAAATATAACGTTACTGAAACGAAATAACTTTACTGAGCAGTTTTTGTTCGTTGTATACAAATTTGGTTGTAATTAGCAAAACTTTCGTTTTGATTACTAAAGAAGTGGTTGGTACAACAAAAACATTTGTTCGACTCAAAAAACAAATTTTGTTTAAGTACCGTTTGTTGTACCAAAAAATTTGGTTGCTTGCACCAAATACGCACCGTTGATGTCAGTTGATATACCAGAGAAAACAACGTATCGTCGTTTTAATCTGTGAGGTTTTTTAAATGTAGTTTGAATAAAATAAAATTTTCTTGTGTGTGACTAGTGTCAGGTATTCTTCAGGGAAATGCTAAAACTATTTTGTCAATTAAGAGTGTTTGCGGTTTGGATTTAGATTCCTTTAGACTTCAGAATTAAGAACAAAGCTTCTTTATTTTGTTTTAAAAAATCAATCAAAATATACCTTGCTCAAAGAAAAAGCTAGAAGAAGAATGCTTTGATTCACTGAAATCCATTTGATTTAAGAAGTCTTTTGCTTAATCACAATTTCGCCTACAATCATGGACTATCCTGATAAAATTTAATTGTGATTAATAAAGAAAATTTTTTGCAAATTCAACGCATTTTATTGAATTAATTCATTTTTCTCACTTTAGCTCTTTCTTCCATAGATGAGATATTTCATAATTCATTATATCTACAAAATACACAAATTTTCCCGCAACAAAACCATATTGCTACTTCAACCAAATAATTCTGGTGCTTTTGCAAAAATATAATTAGCCCAATAAAATGTTTCGTCTTAACAGATTGTTTTGTAGGTTCAACCAAATTATATTTCATTGAAAAAAAATAAATATTAAAGTATACAAAAACTCAACATTATCTGGAAATAGAAAAGTGATACGGATATCTTAGATATCTGCCATAGTTCAACTTCCAGATATTGAGGTTTCGTCTGCTTTAATTAATATCTAAATCAGAAAGGGATTTAGAATTTTGATGTTGCATTAGGTTATATCTTTAACCATATTTATTGTATATATAAAGTATCAAACTGAAACGCACAAAGGTTAGTATTTTAACTTGAAGGTGTTAATCACTGATTAGCATCAGCCGAAGTAAAACCCACTCATCTACACACGATCACATGGTATTGTTAGCCATCTAATATTTAAACTTATCACAGTCCTTAATGTATACATTAATATTGATTAGGTTTCAGTAATTTGAGAGAAAACACAATTTCAACTTAATTTCATTCTTCACTCACGTATATAATATTCGCCACATTGGAAACTAACGTCCTCGCATTCTCCACAAGAGTGCGACTGCGTAATTGACTTTCTCGTTGATCCAACCAAATAGTTTTGTTGACTCAAAAAAAACTTTTTTAATGACAACAAAATAAGACTCCATAGTAGCTTCAAAAGTAACAATTTGTATACCTGATTCTTCGAATTTAGGAGGAAACGATGAAACGCTAAGCTTAATTTTTTTAAAATTAATCTTTGCACTGTATAATGCTGGAAATCATTTATAAATATTTTTTTTTCATAAATTTTATGAAAAAAGCTTCATATATGGGCGTCAGCATGAAAAGAGCCCTTATAGCCGTTTCTAGTTTAGGAGATTTTCGCGTTTTTCTAATTTGAGGTCAAAATGATTATTTTTAGGTTTGAGTGAGGGATGATATTGGGACCTATAGTGAATTAATTGGGACTATACGTATATCCAGATAGTAACCAGAAGAAGGTATATTTCATGTTTTGAAGAAAAAATATAACATGTGTGCTTATCGCACTCGCTAAGTTAAGGTGCGCTTTGCTAGAAAAACGGGTTTTCAACGTTCCAACACCAAAAATGCACCCGTGACTCGTTTTTCAACTTAAAGGGTTTATTTTGGGCCTAAAATTCCGGGAATTTATCTGACTATATGCCCCTATACGTAACTCCATTCCGATCACAAGGGCCCTTTTCGTACTGACGCCGACATATATTTTTTAGATTTGAATGCAATAAGATTAAATTTGTGAGCGCTAGCACTTTATGAACCATCAGGAATCTGACTGTCCGTACCCCGTCTGACTAAAACGTGCCTGCACTACTGGATCCAGAGAAAATACTTGTGTACTTTAATATAATTTCTTAATTTTTTCTAATAGCAACATAGTTTACTATTGCATTAGATTCTGTATTATATTTCTACATAATTCTTTATTTATTAACTTATTTTGAAAATCTTACGGAATATATATTTTAACAATATTGTAGTAATTCAGATTTATTTTTTGTACCTCCTACACGAAGAAAAATGGATGCTTACCCATAACATCTAGAGATTCAGGGTTCAAATATTTTATGTTTAATTATAGGACAGCAATCTAGATATTCAAAGTTAGTATCTGTAGATATTAAAAAGTGAGATGTTACCCTGCAACATGCAAAATGTTCAACCGAAATATCCAAAATATTAAACGGAAATTTATAATTATGTCGAAGAACGGCTGTAAATATTTGAGGAATTTACCTATTCCTAATCATTAAAGGAATTAATTGATAACTTATTTATAAATTTAAAATTAAACTCGAATAATCTTACACAAAAAAAAAGATAAAAGCCATAAAATATAGATCAGATGATACATTTAGTCAAGTTGAGGTTATGTTTAATATTTGTAATTCAAAATAAAAAATAAAAGCGAAGTAAGTTTTCTGAACGAATCGTCTGTAATCAGCATTCAAAATGCTATCTATTTTCCGTTCCTCGAACTCAAATTTTATTTTAAATTTATAAACACTTTATCAGACGTATTCAAGTCAATATAACCTCAAACTTAAGAAACTTGTTCTATCGCGTAGACAGACAATAGTCGTTATCCGATTTTAATAAAGGATAGCTAATTTTGTTCCTTTGGAAATGTTCCAGAATTCTAATTTTTTTATTTTATGAAATAAATATTATTAGCGACATATAAAGATAATTATTACAATCTTTTAGATATGCCTTCTTTTAGAAACCATCATATTTTAATAAAATCCGAAATATTATAGACAATCTTCAAAGAAACAAGAATGAGCTACCACTTGATATATATCAAGTTTGGATAAAATTTAAAGGCTTTTTTTCTATGTCAGAAAAAAAGACAAAAATGTTTGAGTCACTATTTAAAGAAAATATAATGTTGACGCAAACGACCAGACGGCGTGGGTCGCCAAACTCCAGTGCGCAATGCGCATAAGCTCGGACGAGTTTAACATCATGTGTTTTAGTATAACATAAAAATATGTTTATGTCTAAGATCTCAAAAAGATAGCAGATATCGGCATTAATATTTGCATGTTAGGCGGTATTATTCTACCCTTTAAATATCTACGTTTAAACATCTATTTTTCTCCGTGTACAATTTTTGTGAAAAGTATATGAATTCTTTTAGGAACTTTTTTTTGTAATTTCTCTCGAATTTCTTCAGGGAATATTTATGTAGAAATTATACATACATAATATTTTTGAATCTAGTTTATACACAACTTCCAAGTAAGACTTGCATGTTGGTGGCGGAAGTGAGAACGTGTTTAGTGACAGG